>JAZHYW010000608.1:0-116155 GCA_037355805.1 Ixodes ricinus | reverse complement strand
TTTGTTCCAAATTCTTTCCCATGTCAATATTGGAGACACTGTCCTTTCAGGCGTTCAGTTATGCTACAGAAATTGCTCTACCAAAATCATTGTTAATAACACTCTTTCAGCCCCAATCGCTGTGAAATCTTCAGTGAGGCAAGGATGTCCTCTATCTCCTCTTCTGTTTGCTTTATATCTCGAACCATTGTGCCTTAGTATAATTAGAAACCTTAATGTTCGAGGGTACATCATCAATTCCACTGAGGTGAAGTTGTTGGCTTATGCCGATGACGTCGCATTTTTTTGCTCTGACAAGGAAAGTGTAGAAGAAGCACTCCGGGTAACGCATAATTTTTGTGCGTTGACAGGCGCATCTGTTAATAACGACAAGTCGAATGGATTTTGGTTGGGCATGTGGGAACAACGCCATCCAAATTTGCAGGAATCCAATGGAATCAGCCAGAAATCAAATATCTTGGCGTACCACTCGATCAAACTAGGAATAGTGGGCCATACTGGATGTCAGTTGCAACAACTATCAAACGAAAAATTGACGCCTGGCGAGTACGAGATCTTTCCGTCTTCTCCAAGGCCGCAGTTTGCAATATTTTTCTCGCATCAAAACTTATGTACGTCCTGCAAGTACTACACTGTGCCCGCCCACGAATCCAAGCATTCCATCGTTTGTTTGCCACCTTCATTTGGAGTTCCTCTTGGGAACGGATGAGGCGGGATAACTTATTCCTACCTCTGGAGTCTGGAGGATTGGGCCTTGCTCATCTGTTTGTTCGCCAACTGGTCTCCAGGCTGTTTTTCTTTAGGAGTATGACACACCCGTTCCTACTCTCACTTGTCCAAACGAAGCTGGCATCACATTTGCCATTTATTATAGTTACAACTACGAACGTAAACCAGTACAGGCTTACGGGTTTTTGGAAAGAGGTTGTCGACGCATTGTTCTTTCTGAAAGCTCGGTTTTCGTTGGAATATTTATTTAGTGTTTCAAGAAAATGTTTGTCTCATGCGTTGGTTGAAGAATTTTTTCCTCTTCCAATTTATAGGTCAATGTTTAGTGACAGTCCAGGACAGGATGTTTTGAAACGCGTTAAAAAGATGTGTGTATCTCCCAGCGCAAAGACATTTTTCTTTAAATTGCATACCTCAACGCTACCTGTCAAGTGGTGGCTTCAGGAAAAGGGATTTTTTGTTCCATGGTCCATCAACTGTCGACTATGTAACAAGCCTGAGACCATCGAACATTGTTTCATTTACTGCAATGACGCAATCTTTTTTTGGGATGTTCTTCAACGAACGCTGAAAAAGGATATTGATTTTACGGAACATAGTATACGATTTCTTCCTGTCGAAACACACGAACTTGTGCCATACGATTTATTCATGCTACTAGGCCTGCATAGCCTGTGGAAGTGCCGCATGATAGACAGAAATGCTGAACCACCACGTACGACAAGATCTATCTTTATTGAAGAAGTTGCCAAAGTAAGGAGCGTATACGAGGCACGCCCATCGGTACCAGAATGGTTCAGTCTCTTTGACGCATGCCTAGGTCTACCACACTTTTAAACATACGTTAACACGTCAGTTTATCGTTTTCGAGTGAGCGGTATTATAAATTTCCGACCATGTTAGTACTCTAATTTGAAGCGCGAAGTTTGTTTTGTACTTCATGCCCGTCTGTGTAGTTTGTTACTTCGCGACTCGCATACCTTACATACGTACATGTAAGTAGCTTGAATGTGTCGTGCAACAAGGAGTGAGAACTGGGCATTGCGAGCCAATCGAGTCGACATGAAGTATTAATATGAAGTGATTGTGTATTGATTTGTTTTGATTGTGTTTTCCATGCATTAAAGATATAAAAAAAACTCCTGTTGTGGTCGAGAGGTTAGAGCGCCAGCACTTGACGTCGCGGCGTGAAAGTCCCAGGTTCAAATCGCGCTAGGAACTTCTTTTTTTTTTGTATTTTTGCGCGTGTCTTACTTTGTTACTGTGATCCTTTTTACGAATCATCCACTTGCACTACTGCACCTTACACGGTTTTTACTGTTAGTCCCACCTGTTCAATCGAAACATCGGGAAGAAAAAAAAAGATGAAGGCAAGTTAACGCGCTAATACAATCGTTTCATAATTAAAAGGAAACCAAGATAACAGCATCGGTATGACTTTCACACAAACAGAGCCGAAACAAGCATCCTTTCCGCAGCAACCACAATTTTATGTGTTTTTAAATATACAACGCTCTTGCTGCGACTCTTTTCAATAGGAGGAGGCGCCTATTTACTACTAATAAAAACTGCAGTTCTGACAATTAAAAAAAAACTTCCACAAAGTAAGCAAAAATTAAAAAAAGACTAGCAGTTGTGGATGCATTGATTGAGCGAAATCCTACAGTCAAACGTCCGAGAAAGTCGTAAAATCGAAATAAAAGTGATCATACTTTTACGTGCATGGAATGTGATAAAAGATATATTTTTACTCTTTACATTTTGCTGTGGAAATCGTTTTGTAATATTAACACATTACTTGTTGAATTTTAGTTAGAACAGCAGACGATCACAACCGAATGCAAAAATGAATCAGGCGTCGACATCACAAACCATCTCTCTAACGCAAACACCTAAAATGACTTTGGATCAACAAATGGAATTAATTAGAGCAGTTAGAAAACGGAAACAACAAATTCTAGAGAAATTCAGCAGCACAGTTACCTGGCGAACGAAGAAGAGGCCATGGGAAGATATTGTCAACTTTCCGCGAGTGCACGGTAGATGCAGGAGGCGTGGCGGAAGTTGGTAAAGAAAGCCAGAGACCTGTATGTGCTCTTCCGAGGTCATCAACAACGAACTGGTGAGTCAGAACTACCCGCCCAATAATTTTATAAAGCTCATACGGCCTTGTCTACATTCTTAGTGAGAATGGAGTCAATTACAAGCAGAAAAAAAAAGAGAGTTCCTGGCGCGATTTGAACCCGGGACTTTCACGCCGCGACGTCAAGTGCTGGCGCTCTAACCTCTCGACCACAACAGGAGGCGCGAGCCGCCGGCGCTGGCGAAGGTATATAAATATACTGCCACCGCTTTTATCTCGCGTGTTTTTTTCTTTATTTTGCCTCATATTTACCCTCCCTGGCCGTAACTTTACCTGCCGCTCCTCCAGTATAAAGGGGCGGTCAATTGGATTCCAGTTGAAAGTCCCTGCAGTCAGTTTCTGCGAGCGAAATTAAGCTTTTGTGCTTGAAGCGATACGGATTACTCCGCCATTAGGCAGGGACGCTAGGTACTTCCTTGTCCCCATGGAGCTGGTCACGTGACATAAAAATCCCTCCTGGCCGCAGCCGCAGCCGCGGCCGCAAGATCAGCAAACCGGCCCAGGAGTGCGTCATCAAGCTTTGTGGTCCCCACTCTGACAATATTTAAATGGGTAGAGGAGCGCACATAACTCAAAACCCGACCAGAGCGCCCCTAACTGCAGACAGGTCATTTTCATCAGTAAATACGTTTTTAGCCGCTGCACACAGATTATGCTAACTCAAGTTTTGCGCCATGGAAAAAAAAAACTTGACAAATTTCTAAGAACCTTAAATCCCGTCGTACTAAGGACGAGCACACTACGGCCCGCGCAATTCGCCACAATTGCTTCCCCACGAGCTAGGCGGCGGCAACCGCCTAGGTGGCTGCAGACAATCGAGAGAGCCTCTATTACAGAGAATTTCCAACTGTTCGGTTGGGGTCACGCGGTTTATGAGCCGCGTTTGCGATACGAGCTACAGGCAGTGTTGGCGGTAACGCGTTACAAGTAACGGCGTTCACCGGTAAGCCGCAGTTGCCTTTTTTCGTAACGTTGTAACGTACTCGTATACTCCTCCAAAGAAGTAACGGGTGACGTACTTACGTTACGGGCTTTGGGTAACGTGTAACGAAATCACGTGACGTTACTTTACTTCCTAGAAGCTTAAAAAATATTAAATTTTAATATTTTTCCGTCTGTTTTAACGTGCGTTACGTCATAAATTCCTGTAGTTCATAAAACATGCCGCTGTTCTCCACTTTTGCTTGTGACGCCGGTGCTATTGCCAGATCCAACGAGGTAGAGGGGGCTTAGAGTGATATAACCAGAGTTCGAAGTGGCACCCCGGTTGCCGCCATTTTGTACGCAAAAGTGACCACACGTCACGTGACCTCACAAGAGCCGCTGACGTCACCGGTAAGATGGCAGCGCCCAGAGCTGAGGAATGCAGAGTTTGTTCGGTGCGCGGTAGCCGCGATGTGTAGCTGCTTTCCGACGACTTCGGTCTTCTTACGTGCTCGGTGACGCAGGTATAATGTGAAAAATATGAAGAAATGAGACTTTATTACCTTTCGTAAAGTATTGTCACCAAGCACTAGCGGCATCCAGATGCCGAGCCAAACTGCAATGGGTCGGTGCTCTCGGACTCGGGGTCCGGCCGCGATCGGCGGGGTCTGGCGGTAGCGGAAGCGTCCTCAAAAGCTTGCGCACACACGTCGCCTCTGGTCCAGACGCGACCCGGCGGCCTGGCCCGGAGCACCGAACGCTGTTCTGATGTTTCTTCTGTCTCGTAACTTCTTCCACAGCACTGGAAGATGGCAATGATCTCTACGTTCACTGAACGCGTCAGGAAATGCCTCCACGTGCGACGGAACCGGAAAACGGCGAGTAATTGCGGCTGGTGCCGGAATCCCGACTGCCGGAACTGCATAACTTCGAGCTCTGACACGGCGTGGCGCCACCTTCTAGTCCGGCATTCATGTAAACGTTGCCGCGTCGGCCAGCGTCGGCTGAACTAAGAACGAGTGGAGTCGATGCGCCAGTTGCTGAAGTCGCTTTCATGTGAACGAGGCTATAGGCAACCTGCAATGCAGTTTGGCGCGACACGTTGCGCCATCCAGCGCTGCAAAATAAAGAAACCGGGGAACAGGCCTGCAGGTCGCGGGGGCTATGGGCGGGCGCATCCAGAAACCACGTGCGAACGTTGCGTTTCGTATCGGCGTGAGCTTTTTGTCCGTTTTTCGTAAAAGTAAGTCCCAATCACGTCTCTATGACCTCACCGGTTCCTGTAACATCCGACAACCTTTAGAGTTCTTCAAAAATAAACGTTGCTACTACTGCGTGAAAGACGGCCACAGCCGCGAAGGTGACTGAGCGTCAAACTTCACCGCTTCCCCGAGGTCATGCGCTATACGATGACAGTAGTGGATTGATGCAGTGCGACGCATCTGCAGTAAAGGGACACGGCGACAGAAGGGATTACTGCAGCATCAGCAAGAACAGAAACCGGTGCCGGGGGGCGGAACGCAAATATATGTGCAGGCTTGGAAAGTGGTCGGACGAACTCGTTTTGCAGACTACTCGGCAAAATAACATTTTTATACAAGTGTATTACTAGCTCGTGAAGGTGTCTCAAGCGCCAAACTTCACCGCTTCCCTTCAAAATCTTTGGAAGGCGACACGGCGACAGAAGTGGATTACTGCAGTGCGACGCATCAAGTAAGTGAATTTTACAGAAACTGTTGGGGGGAAGTGAACAAACATATATGTGCAGGCCTGGAAAGTGGTCGGACGAACTCGTTTTGCAGACTACTCGGCAAAAAATGCATATTTATACAAGTTGTATTATGTAGGGAATAATCGGGCCGATTGTTGCTTCGCATGTAACGTCGAGAATCGGGCGATCAGGTCTTCAAGCAAAGGCCCGTCGGCCCGTTCCGGCACTCCTAATGCTGCTCGGCACGCGTGGTCGCAACCAAAACCTTCCAAACCTGCGAGTTTTCAAATAGTGGATTTTCGTAGCACAAAGTTTTGTTTGTTTCAGCAACTGAATTTAATGCTGAGTCTGGTCACAAATGTGACGGCGTGCAGAAAGAAGGATACTAAAGCTTTTCTATAGAAAAAGCTTGTGCGAAGCGGTAAATACCCTTCTTGCAAGTACACTCCGTTGCCTGTCGCCTTTTTGCACCAGGCTTTGCGATGTGCGTACGGTTCTGTAGCATGCAGAGTTTGGTTCTAATTGCCCACATTTTATTCTAGTGTGTGGGGCGTCGGGAGAAGAAGAGGACGGCCGAGCGAGGCGCGAGCGGGGGCCAGCCGGCGAAGAAAGAGGAAGAGCGTGCTGCACGAGGCTGGGGCCGGGCAGGAACGATGGAGCCGTTCTGGCTGGTCTCGCCCCAGGGCGAACCTCGGAAAATTCCACCAGCGAGGTTCGGGGACCGGCGGAAGCGGCGAACCGTGACCATACCGACCTAGTCCATGACGATCCCGGAGTGGTTCCACAGCGAGACTCTGGCTGTGACAGCCCGGAACAGCTAGCCTACGCAGCACTGGCGTATGGAGGACGATCCGCAGGCCTGGACACGGGCTCCGACTGTGAGCTCTGAACGACGGGCGACAACTAAAGTCGGCGGGTCCGGACTGCCGGCTCTCGAACACGGGCAACCGGGATGTACAATAAACCCATTCGCTGCCTTCTCGTTGTGCTGTTTCACTTCCTGGGAGACAGGCGAAGCACAGACCGATCGGGCGGCCACAATAGTGAAGACAACTCAAACTGGTGTCCAAATGACGACTCTAGAATATTCTCTAAACACTTGGATCTATAAAGGCTCCCGATGGTGTTAAAAACCACAAAAAAGAACCAGGGACATGGGACGCAGGTGCACACAGGGACTGCTGAAATCGGGGTCGCCGCTGCTTCGCAACGTGCCCGACGGGCAGATTGGCCGCCCCATTAACAGAGACGCCTCCGACTTGTGGCGCTGAATGCAGTACTTTCCGTGGCGCCGCCTGGCCATTGCCGGCTGCCTATAGCCGTGCAATGGCCGAGGCGTGCGCATTAAAATTTTAAATAATTTTATAAGAGTAAAGGTATATACCTTTACTCTTATAAAATTATTTAAAATTTTAATGTACATAATTTTTTTTATAAATTGGAATATAATTAGTGGCATAAAAGGTGTGTACCGAAATCAACATTTATGTACATATATAAAGATGAATTAAAACATTTATTAAAAAACCTAGTTTTTTTGTTTTTTAAATAAATCAATGATTTGGGCAATTGGATCCGCTAGCCGGCCACCATGACCCGCGCGCGCAATTATTTAGTTTTACGCGTTGTCGACGCGGTAGTCGGTAGAGAAAGGAAGCCATCGGCCAAATGTCAAAACCATATCTGCGCTTCCTTGGAGCCAGCTGTAAATACGCCATGGTGGTAGCGGTGAACTTCGAGGACAGAAAGATGCATTTCAGCGATCGGAGGGCACCCAGGGAAAACCAGACGGAAGAGAAAACCGCCGCGGAGGGCACAATGGTAATAATGGCGGGAAGTCTACCTCGAAAATGTTCGATTGTTGCGACACAAGCAATTGGAAATGCTGGATTGCAAGGTGGGAGCGCTACCGCATTCTCTCAGGACTTCACCTGCGCAACGCGGAAACACGGGTGAGCACCTTTCTTCACGCGATGCAGAGAGAAGCTGAGGACGTCTTCACTGATGCTGACAGACGCCAGCGGCTAATCTTTCACCTCGCACGAATCCTAGCTCTCAAAAGGCGATTGTCGCAGCTGGCTAATGAGGCAGCTGAAACGTTCCTCACTGAGCTACACTACGGTCCCTCCAACCCGGAAACGTGGACTTCACCGAACCTATTATTTATTTTCATCCTCGGTTTTTGACAATAAAGACTGGTCAACCTTCCATTTTGTGCAGTGTTGGATCCAACCAACATTTTAGCTCGCCATGTGCGCGGGTCAATTTTCAGGTCCCCCTTTTACGGCCATCCTGGCAATCGTTGCCGTTCTATGTTCGCGCTCTTTAGTGCAACTTCATAATGCACGTTCGTACCTTGTTGTCCATCCGGCTTGGGTGGACGCCGCCGCGGCCGATCCACTGGTGCCACTCGTCAGCCAGCCCGTCGAGGAACCCTGAACCCTTCCCTGCGACACGACTCGCAGCAGCGAGTTCACCTCTCGGTATCGATTATTCAGAGCCTGGATCTCTGCAGCGTGACTACGCTGCCATTTCAATAAGCAGAACCTATTCTCCCGTCTCGGAAGAACGGCAGAAAAGGCGATCTGCATCACTGGATTGCGTTCACAGAGCAGCTAGACGACGATATTTGTCGATGTACACGCTTGCACTAATATTGGAGTTAGTAGTGCCGACGTGCAGGATGACAACATCAATATCGGCTTGCCTCTCAGACACCTGGGAAAACAAGTGCTCGATACCTTATGATGTACCGCAGGAAAGGCTACAAGCGCGAGCTCCTCGCTCAGGGCACATCTCGCCGGCACAAGCTCTCGCGCATTAATGCTATGAGCTCGCGCTTCTAGCCTCGGTTTTTGACCAAAACTCGAGGCATAAATGCTAAACAAAACGCTTGAAAGAGTGCGAAAATCAGTCAAAATAGCTTGCGTGACCGGAACCGACGGCAGAGCGGCCAGGAAGGAATGGTACGTACAGGTCCCGTCAAAGTAAAACGGAGCGCCGGAGCGGCGACCGAACTGCATCGCCGCGCTATCTAGCAGCGCCGGCTGGAACTGATAGGCTACATCTGCGCATGCGAATGTGCCTTCCGCGGGGGCCTCCGTTTTCCTCTTCCAATCTTCACGTTATCGGTGGCTCGAGCGGCGCAACACTTTTCTAAAAACACCGCCTGATAGCGCAAGGGGCAGTGCTCATCCACAACACTCGCCCCTCTCTCCCACTTGCCCTCAGCGTTATCTCCCCGTGCGAGCCGAACACCTAGCGGTGTTTATCGGAACGGCGTTTGGCAGCTGGAGACGCCGATAATGCGAGGATCAAACAAGAATGACGGAGGACACCGCGAACGGCACGCGCGCATGCGCAGACCGCACCTATCAGTTCCAGCCGGCGCTGCTAGATAGCGCGGCGATGCAGTTCGGTCGCCGCTCCGGCGCTCCGTTTTACTTTGACGGGACCCAGTGCAGTACAAGGTGCGGGACGGCCCGGAAGACTACAGTGGCAAAGGCACATGGTAGGGCACATGTCATAACAAAGGCGACATCCGGGGCCGGGGATGATACGTTACTTCCGGCGTCGGAGGAGTGATTTCCACACGGCCGTCTCTCCTCCGACCGGACTACGTCACTCCGGCGTCGGAGGAGTGATTTGCACACAGACCCCACTCGTCCGACGGGCGTCGAGGAAGCACTTACGGCGGCGTTTGCCCAAGCGGAAGTCGCAATCATTGGAATATTTTTCTCTAACCTTCGAAGCTACTAATAATTTTAAAAGCTTTTAAATTAAAATAAAACAATTTATGAACGGTGCAAATATAACAAATGTACGAATAATTAGGCACCATGGCGCCAACTGGCGGCTGCCGTGAAACCTACTTCCTGGGCCGCGATAGGGTCCGAGTGGCCACTCTTTACGTTCTACTATATTACTCTATGGCGACACGACCATGTGTTATACTGCGGTGGCGCTACCATCGCAATTTCGAAGCGCCCCCTGGTTGGGCGAATCGATCCTATATGACAAAAGTTATTCATGTTATTTTCCGGCGAAGAGACAAAATTCACGCGCGTTTTCCCATAGGAATACACGGGGAGGCTGGAAATGTAGACTGCATGCTGTCTGCTTCAATTTGCAACCGGAAGTCCCGTAGACACTCAGCGCTCAGCTGAGCCTCTAGCGTTTATTGTAATAACTCTATGCGTTGTGTAAACACGGTAAACTTCCACAATAGTTGATATTAAAAGCTAATGGCCAGGTGGCGCAAGACGCCATCAAACTTTAAAAAAGAAATCTGCCGTTTGTATTTATTTATTTGTTACAAGTAAATTGCAAGTCGTCGCAAATCAAATAGTTTGCGAAAAATAAAATTATTTACTACAATCTACCACATTGATTTTTAAGACCTTTCAATAAACTGGCGAAGTAACAGTACCATAGAGTTATTACAATAAACGCTAGAGGCTCAGCTGGCGCTAGTGTGCTGTTGCATTTTGAAGCAGACAGCAAGCAGTCTTAATTTGACTTCCGGTAATGTATTCCTACGGGAAAAAGCGAGTGCATTTTCTCTCTGCGCTCGATTATAAGAGCAAATATCACGAATAACTCGTACGTACTAGGCACATTGGAACATTTCTCAGTCACGCAGACGAAATAAATGGTCAGTTACGGCGTTTTTCTTTCAAATTCATCGCATTAAAAACGGTGCTAAAACGGCTTCGTACGTGTATTTTTGTGCACTGCCGGACACTGTTAGCGCGAACACGGCGTCGACGCTTTCCAACATGGGGGATATACGTGCCAAACGAACGAAGGACATGTAGAAAACCGAGAGAGACGGCAAGAACTACGCAGTAACACTGGATAAGTAACTCCTTGTGCTTGCAGACGATCAAAATAAATTGAAAGTCACGTAATATAGTCAGATTTGCAATAAATAAGTACTGTGAAGATGCTTGTTCTGGGTTCAAATGGTTCAAAGCATCACCCGCACGCTCCAAATCTTTGCAAATAAGGGGAGCCAGAGAGCAGGTGCCCGATAAAAACTGCCCGACATGGGAAATAATAAAAAGACCTACCTTTCGTAGATCGCGTGCTTTATTTTTTGCGTTCGAATGTTTCTTTAACCGATCGTAAAGATGCGCACGACGGAGTCATTTTCATCCAATGACAGGACGGGCATATTAGCAATATATAAGCACCACCGAAATGCTAGCAAACCTTGAACACACTCTACATTCCTTTCGATCGCTTGTTTGCTTAGAATCGTCGCTCGTTTTCACATACCTTCCTTGAAACAGGGGTTTGGGGCTGAAATAGAGCGAAGTTTAACATCGTTCAGTGATAAAGAAAAATGCTGTAACTAAAGCAATTACACTTTCACAATACCAATAAAGGTACATACTATCCGGTACAACCGAAATGACAAAAGTTATTCGTGTTATTTTCCGGCGAAGAGACAAAATTCACGCGCGTTTTCCCATAGGAATACACAGGGAGGCTGGAAATGTAGACTGCATGCTGTCTGCTTCAATTTGCAACCGGAAGTCCCGTAGACACTAGCGCCAGCTGAGCCTCTAGCGTTTATTGTAATAACTCTATGAACAGTACATTTGCAGTTGTAATTTAGCGCCGCCATTTCGATTAAACAAAGACTGTCGCACTGCCAAGCCTTCGCAGAAAAAGGTGAGCTGAAGGCCATCTGCATCGGCTCACGTCGTGGAGTCAACCAGTTTACGATCAACCCAAGCAAAACCAACGAATTCCGCGCTCGTCAGCACCGTGAAACCGCCCCACCATGGGTGAGCATAACTTACCGCACTCTGAAACGGGCGGTGTGAAGCCCATGAGCATCCAGGGTCGCTTTGCCAGCGACCGGGAACGTCTCACCGGCGACTTCACGGACGCGGACCGCGAGTGGCGCAAGAAGTGGCTCAAAGACCAGCAGCTGTCACCTAACGAGCCCCGGAGAGTGCCCGAGCTCGAGAGGGCCCTCAAGAACCCCTTCCGAAGGTTCTACCGCTACCCGATGGACGCGCTTTTCGCCCGCCTCGAACCCACGCTGGGTAAAATCCCGGCGATGGTGCTTCGCTGGATCATACCCAAGTTCTTCTTCATGTACGTCG
Organism: Ixodes ricinus; assembly: GCA_037355805.1. Lineage (NCBI taxonomy): Eukaryota > Metazoa > Arthropoda > Arachnida > Ixodida > Ixodidae > Ixodes > Ixodes ricinus. Next base: position 104,529 of record JAZHYW010000608.1, on the reverse strand, counting down.
CGGGTCTGGGGTTCCACTACAACAGGAAGTATAACCACCACGACTGGACCAGGCACAGCGGACTCGTCGTGCGGGGCTCGAGGGTCGACGTGGTTCCCGGGGACTACGGCTACCCGAAGGTGTCTGACAAGGTCAAGCCGCAGGACTACGCGGACTATGGCTTCCAGAGTAGGACCGTGCTCCGCTGAACACTGCGGCTTTGGTTGGCCGTCGTCTGCTAGTGCGGCGAGGTCACCGTGTGCGCGTAATAAATAGTTGTCGCTTGTGTTGGGGGCCCGCTGTGTCGAGCTTTGTTGGAAACAAACGCCTGCCTCGACGGGAAGCCGCGTTAGTGTCGATTTGTCAAGACGAATATCGCTACGTGTGCCGTATCATCATCCTCACTTGTTCACGCGCTGGTTTTCCGTAGTTATGCTCTCACTGCCGGATCACTCTGCGCAAATACCGCTGAAGTGTGTCGGCAGAGCTGCAACCCCTCGATTTAGTCAAACCGCACAGTTGTTTAATGTAGACACCACCTAAACAGTTTTCTTGGTGAATGTCGTCTGGCAAGGTTTTGACAGGACAGCCATGGATGCCAGTGTGAAGCGAGTTTTCTGAGAAATAACTGAAAAGCTGCAGGCACACTGGTTAACTCGAGATTGTGAATACCCGAGACCGAGGAACGAAAAAGGAACGACACGCAAGGCTATGTGCGTCGTCCCTTCAACACAATAGGTTTGAGGGCTGGACTTAATGTGTCGAGCGTTGCATGCAGGTCAAGGCCACATAAAGCACATAGACCAAGGTAGGCATTGTAGAAGCATACAGAAGGCATACTTAGCTGAGACCCATGTATAGAGAGAGTTTGGTCCATTAATGTTGTGCATGGGCAGAGCCAGAGTGTGCACCAGACTCGGATAAAGAGCTTGACATGATCTCTTGACCAACCAGAAGCCAAAAGAATCCTCCAGCGGTGGTAGCAAGAAACAGTTTTAATAAGTGCGTAAGAGTTCAATGTAGTAACCCTCCATGGATAGAGGTGGGGGCATGTGACGTTTCGATTATGATCATGCAGAAAGATGTAAGAAACGAATGTGCCGCTTGAACTACGTTTTGCTCGAACAGAGTGACCGCTCGGACGGCAGATTCCCGGCCCTCGGTGCCTGGCGTACAATTAAGTCAATCATTCTGCTAGTTGCGCTCTTCCACCATAATTTCGGATGCCCGTGATTGAAACATCACGTGCACCATATTTTCAGTCGCCAAGAGTTACTCCGACGTGCTTATTAATTCGTTGCAACCACCGCCAAGGTATTATTTCCGGCTCCTGGTTGGACACATTCGAATTAGTGAAGATGCCCTGGAACACGCCCAGCCCGCTTTCGGCCAATGGCACCTCCTCACTTGTCTCCTATACTTCCCAATGAATGGCCAAACTCTGCATCTACGACTCTGACTTAGCCATCATAAATCGGAAGTAAGCATGATGAATAGTAATTATCGAGATTCACCAAACGGGAATCGAACCCCAAACTGTTGGAGCCAGACTCCACAAGAAGGCGAACGGGAGTGCAAGCAGCTGGACAAAGCATGACTCTCGGGGAGCCTGTGGTACCAGGTGACTGTCGGCAGATGCAGTTGGCTGCTTAATTACTAAACTTAACTCCCCACATAGGGCAGATCATACGTAAAACACCAACAAATAGCATAGCAGGCGTGCCACGTCGCTGCTTCCCACAGCAGCCAATAGATGGTGTGTGCGACGTAGCTGATGTCACTGCCTGCAGCACGAGACGCTTCTTGCAAGAGGCGAAGCGGTGCACAATCTTGTTCAAACCGTGCTTATAGAACTTCTCCTGGTCGTGAAAATGCTGGGTCGCTTTCGTACAACGAGCTTGAATTGCTCGTACGTGAGCTCCAGTAACCACAGGAAGCCCATAATCGCATCCGACGACTTTAATGCGCCGCCAGAGATCCCAAGAACTTGAAGTTCGTGTACGAGCGATTCCCGCCGACCGTGCGAAAACCGACCCGGCATATCCGGGACAAGGAGTTATCTAGACCTTCACGATACATAGATCACTTACAGTGTCGTAACGTAGGTAAATAACTTCAGTTACCACGAGGGGATCCTCGCAATCCAAGAGCACAAAAAACTCTGGGCGCTTTATGCACCTTCTCGAAGCAGAACCCACGGAAAATTCTTATTAAGGCGTACTCCTCACACTCCATTTGCTCCAGAACAAATTTAAACTTCCTTCGATCATTCTGATGAACCTGGGAAGCACCCAAATGCCTTGGGCAAGGTCTTGGACACATTCAAAACCACCCAAAGTTCCCGTAACCAAGGACACAACACGTGCATAATGCACGCATGACATTTTTTTGCTCTGCGGGTTTATCAAAATGATTGAGACGAGTGCTCCTTGGTTTAGGGTTTCCATAATTTTGCGAGTCTTTACCATTTACATGAGGCACACATTTATTGCAGTTTTCTGAGCTACTTGCAAAAGGTAAGTTCGAGAGTTACTGTTGATAAACCCTCCAATGTTATCAACAACACAAAATATCAACCTAAAATAATGTTGCAGAATAGTCCTCCATTTGCAGTTAAACACTTGTTTTTAAATAAAAGAAAAACACCAATTTATGTAGACAAATCTCCGCTTTATTGTGTGCAGTGCATACAAAACGAAACTATACTTTTTTAAAAAAGGTAAATGGTAAAAACAATGCAGAAGTGCTCTTTTGTTCACACAGGAAGATTGTACACATCTTCATGCAGGTAATTTGCAAAAGTCTATGCTACAATGGCATTGTCACAAGATAAAACAAAAAGTCTGCCATTTGATCATGAGAGCCAGCACTGCAGCTTTTAAGCTAAAATAACTATATAAAAACATTCCTTGAATTAATATGACTGGTAATACTTTACACGGGGTTACAAGCAAAATTGGCATAAAACTAAAACGAAGTAGATGCTGCCTTGAACCTGACTGGTATCTATCTGCACTTGCAATCACTTATACATACATCTGTGCATGTGCTATAAATGTTCCAAAAACTCAAGTACGAAAGAGGACTTGGCAAAAACAGAAGTGTACAACAAAGTAAAAATCTAGAATACAACGTAGTACAAACTTTGCTCAGTGCCACATGCAACTGGCGCACTAACGCAGACAAAATATATCTCGGCAATAATGACAATTCGCACGCTCGTTCCTAAGTTATGTACAGCGGCTGGCTTAAATTACATGCAAAGAACTGTCAAGGACTATAAGCGAAGGACAAACGCAAAATGTACAAGCCTCAAAGACATGTCTCGTAAGCAAAGACTGACACCAAAAATAAATGAGTGAGACAAGCAGCATTTCACGTCACTCGCACGAACACACACACACACACATGCACGCTTCGTCACTGCAAAAGCTACATCGTAAAAATAAGATGCTGGGTGCAGTCGACACCCCTCGACTATGGCAAGACTCCGCAAAGGTCTGTCACTGCAACCACCGCGTTCGAAGGAGAGATTCTTTCTGGATGCACGCAGCGTAGCAATGCCTAGATGCTTACATTATATATTAAAAAAGTTCACCCACAACTATTACAATAAATGGTAGGCCTACTGACAAAGGAAAAGCACGTTCCCGCTTGCCGGACGAGTACTGCTGCAATACCGGCTGCCAGGCGTTATTACCGTGGGCGGCAAAATCGTTGCTAGGCCTTATGGCTTCCCTTGCGGCCATTTCTACGACATCGCCTAGGATGTTCGTCGTGGAAGCTGCGGCATTGGCAGAGTGCTGGCAAACTGCATGAAATGAGCTGCTGTTCTCGACCGTCGTCGCCGACACTTTTGCAAAGTTGAGGTTGTCAGAGAGTGTCGCATACAAAACTACACTGCTAGAATATCCACACTCTCACAAATACATCCTGATTGTGCACCGTACATAGGCAACCTGTCTGCAGCAATTAAGTCAAAGCATTCACGTGAAACGGTCCGTCTAAAATAAGATGACTGGGCTTACGAATGTGGTATGTTTGTTAGGCTACAATTCCCGCATCAAAAATGTTTCGCGCATGTCCGTGATGATGAATAAAGCACTAGTAAGCGTTTCTTTGGCTCTTAATATTTGAATGAAACTTCCATAGCCTCTCAAGTTACGAGTGTTGGCTTTTCTAAAATTTGAGTGCCGATGCAGATACCGAGCTGCCTTGAGCATTGGCTTGTCGCAGATAACGAGTAATGGGATGGGAGTTTTAACGAGCATCTTCCAGCTCGGTAGCACATAAATCGGAAAGGCAAAGTCCCGGCGCTCGAGCAAACGCAAAGCTGCGTTCGGCTTCACGAGAGATCCGTAAAAACGCTCGTCTACCGTGGCATGCGGCCCGCAGTAAGCCCAGAGAGCCGACAACCTTTTTAAAATCTAAACTGTCCCAAGAATGCCCAAATCGCGTTACTTGCCCCCGTGCCGTGCTACACGGTCCTCCAAAACCCGTCATTTCATTGACGACGACGTCGGACGTGCCACGAGCATCACAAGCAGATGAGACGTAATATTAAAACAAATTTTCGGCGCAGAGAAAAAAAAAGCTAACCCGTACCCGTCCAGAGCTCAAACAGAAGACTCCGAGAAAGAGGGTCACCTGTTCGGTGTGACTAGCAAAAGGCAGAAGCTCCCTCGCTCTCCCGCAAATTTAACTCAACCATCCACCTCATCCCCATAACTTTCGGAATCGCACATAGCTGCCCATAAACCCGCTTCTAAAACTCGCTCAACCGACACGGAGCCAGAAAAGTCCACGTCAATCGAACTCCCACGTCTGCCGCTCAATCGCCGACCTCCGAGCGGAACATACTTCAAAAATCGTTCACACGGTCGACCTACTCTCGCAGCTAGCCAGAAAAATGGGACGGGGCGACGGGCCGTTCCAAACGGAAATCCCGAGGGCGGTACGCCGAGCCGTCACGACACCGAGCGATCCGTCCTTTGCTAGGAGCCCTCAGACCTTCATCTCCCAGATGAGCACCAGCGCGTCCCCGCTGGGCGACGACGAAGCTGCCGACGACGCCAGGTGGTCCCTCTCGCCTCCGCCAGCCTTGCGCCAGTTGACGTACCCGCAGCCGCCCGTGAGCGTGAGCAGCGTCTTGCTCTGCTGTGCCCCCGGGCCGCCGTCCGTGGCTGCGCCCCCGGTGCGGAGCCCCGCCCGCACCACGCCGCGCGGATGCCGCAGTGTGCCGTATGCCGGGCCTTCCGCTGACGACAGGGAGGGGGACGGCGACGACGCAAACGCAGACTTCAGCGCGTCCGAGGACGAAGGAGCGGCCCCGGCCGTGTTTGGTGGCGGGCAGGTGTTGGTTGCCGGCATGTTGTTGGCGGCGGCCGGGTTGCTCGGGTCGCACGTGGCGGCCGAGGAGTCCGAGTCTCCCGAGACCTCCATGGTGGACAGGTCCCAAGACCGGGGCCGGCCCGGACGGTGAGATCTGCGACGATTGCGGGCAATGGTCAATGAAGCAGTGTTTTCCAGTTCAGTCGAGGTTTGCAAGCGTTGCGATTGGCTGCACAAGCCAGGGTAGTTGGAAAGAGCGAAGGACGTCGGCCAGTGCTCGATTCTTCCAAATATGTGTAATTACTACCACCGCATTTATACGATTGTAGGTCGACGCATTTATCAGTTGTCAGTAGTCAATTGATTAGAGAGAGTTGTATGCTCTTTACTTTTTTCTTCTTTCATAAAACATGTTGAATCAATCAATATAACCTGAACTGAGGGACTTATAATCGGAACCAAAGCATCCCAGCCCGACAAAGACAAAACAATCGCAATAGCAGGAACACCTTGGCTTGTTACGAGTTCAGTTGGCTGTACCTGTAGCATATTGCCATTCTGTGCGCTCATTTTACAAGTTCCATTTATTTATTTTTAATGCGAAAGCATTAACTGCCTCATGGAGCAGAGTAGGCAATGTCTGTAACTGCAAAAACGGCACCTAAAAGCCCATAACTGCATAAAAGGGCACCTAAATTGACTACGGCGCTTCATATCAGATGCTTTATCACGGAAGCGGCGCGGCCGCTCGAGGACAAAGTGGACACACCTCGGAAATATAAAAACACAAAGAAAAGCACAGCAACGCAGATGCATTGTCACGGAAGCCAGCAAGTGAGCTCAGGGTCAAAGGGGACGTGCTTCAGAAATAAAACACCAAGAAAACACAGCAACGAAATGCTTTGTAATAAAAGCCGTTGTGAAGCCGGCAAGGTTTGCCATGCCTGCGCAGTGGGGGAGCGTGATGTCACTGCCGCAGCGCCGTGTGCGATAAGAAGACGTGGCATGCTGCTTGTAGAAATGCGCCAAGTGTAGGAATCAGGGTGTCCAGCAAATTATTATTTTGAAATTCCCCGACTTTTCTAGGTTTTCCCTAACAATTTCAGGTGAAATTTCCTGTCTACTGTAGAGGCGGTTAAATATATAAGTTAAATATTGAGCATTGCGAGGATCATTTCACACGGGCTTAATCCAACTTGCATATTCCGATCGGGTTTGTCCAGTCCAGATCACACAAGCACTTTCGTGCCGCCAATGTCGTCAGTGAAGAGGCCACTTCCGGAAACACAATGAAAACACGACGCTCAGCCAAACACGTCAATAACCGAATGGCAGCATGGCCGCCAGATGCACACTTTCGGATACTTTCGGCTTAAGGCTTGGATTGGGGTCTGCGGCCTTTCCCATTTGTTACTAAATCTAGTAGCTCTAACTGGATCTAGCCTAGTGTCGCGCCCTCAATCCAATCCAAGGCTTGGACTGGATTTTTCAGCTGTTCCCTTTGCACCAGGTAGCACTCTACATCGGGTGAGCAGAGCCCGCGCTCCGCTCTAAGCAGAATTTATGGCCTATTTTTCTGCCCCCAAGTCCTCAAGTCTTTGCTCAGGGCACTCAATGGTGCTTCTGGCTCATTTTTCCTGACTGGGCTCGCTTTTTGACAATATCCCTGACAATCCCCTGATTTTTCCCGGTAATTAAAATTTCCCTGACCATTCCCGGTTTTCCCGGTTGCTAGACACCCTGAAGAATGCTTTTGCATTCCTCCACGGAAGTGTCTCTGCCGAATATTTTCTCTGCGCAAACGAGTATTACGACTATGGTGATCACGATTCACAAATAAGTCAGAATGCGAGGCTGTGAATGGAGCAGAATACACCGCACTGCACGGCAGCGCGCCCGAGTCTTGGGAGTGGCGGCGCTTGATGTAAGAACCATGCAAGAACGGACTAAACAGCCGCGCTGGAATGGCATCTTTCCATGATGCCTGTTTTTGCACGATGCACGGTCGCACAATGTTTGATCGAGCGTCGACATTGTGCAACCGCACTGGAGTGTCAACTGTGTTTCTCTGTATTGAGATGCATCGTCCAGGCAGTTTAGGTTTTCGATACATCGTTAACGGCCATTCTTCATCCGAAAGCAACCAACAACTGCGCCGCTGGACGCAGGTTCGACCTGTTGGAGAAAGTGGTGTGGCAGTGGCGTCTGCAACGGCACAGGATCTTGTGTGATGGCAAATGAAGAGGCTGGGCCAAAATTTGGATATGTCTGGATACTTTCCGGATTTAAAGGTCGAGCTTGCAACGTACACCGCAGAAGTGCGCGATCAATCTCTACCCATGACGTGCGACACGATCACTCAGCAAGCATGGAAGATGCGGTTGATCAGGTCGTTTTCAAAGTGCTGGATTTTATTGGGCAACGCGGGTGATCTGTTTCGGAAATGTAGCAGTGAAGACGACGGGAATGACAGCATCAGTACGAACGAGGGACAGAGCATGAACGACAGGGAGGAGTTCCCAAGCATCCAGAGCACGCTGGAGGCCAGGCATTCGAAAGAGGCGCCCTGCCATTTTCCAACGTTCGCCGCACAATGCACCCCTAAAGCATAACTTTCTTTTTTTCTTCTTTTGCTGACATGCATTGTTTGAAGCGTGGGGGGTGGGAGTCGGCTTACAATCGAGTCGTCTTACAATCGCGTAAATACGGTATCAGGAGTCGGGTGAACTGGCACTCGAGCCACTGGCCAATAGACTGACCCACAAGACAAACTGACCACGACACAAGTGACGCTTCCGTAGCTCGCATAGCAGTTAGTGCCCATGGCTCACCAACAAATATGTCCGGCGAAACTGCCCTCAAAAGTTAACTATTCACTGAAATCATCCAATGTGCAAAGCACATTTTCCTTACCCCATCAGGTTCTACCCCTCCTACAGAAAAAGCCCACATTCATCCACCTTTTATTCACCTGGCTTCAAAAACTGTGAGGACAAGCTGGTGAATGGCAGGTCACATTTTAAGCATTTGATTGCACAGAGCACTCGAGGGGGTACCACCTTGCACTCTCAGCTCTCCGTGAAGTGTGAACCATTTACCATGCTTGCTCAAATGTCTTGTGCATTATTTTTAAACAAAACACAGAGCATGCAAACAACCAATCATTACAGTCTCCAGAGGGAGTCTAGCAAATGTAAAGTCGGATATAAGATTTTCACGCAAATCACTGCAACACTGAGCACGACAGAACCCAATGTAGATTGCACTCTTTTTTTCTGTCCACATTTCTCCCAAGAAATCCTGTTATCGGGGTTTCAGTCAATTTGTGCCACGAGGTAGGCAATACGAGTTTAGAGGAGCATAGTGTGCCTTCCATCAATTAGAAAGCAACTAATAAAGAAAGTTCTTCCTTTGTCTTCCACATAATTCCATACTCGCGCCATAGTCTAGGGCAGCCGATGTAGGCACAAGCGGATTAGGAACGAAGTTGACCGGGTTTTTCGTGTCAAGTACCATAAGTCAGCCCACCCCGTTTCCACGCCGTACGACCCTCGTGGGAGATGGGCCATCGTTCGGGATGCCTCACGGTACTTTAATGAACGACACTCCGCACGCCCTACAGATAAACCGACACGTATGTGGGTGTTGCTCAAAACGGCGTGAAAGTATTCAAACAAACGCAGCAGGCGCCTCGGGTGACGAGAGGGTTCTATGATCACGCACCTGCGCCCGAGGGTGGCGAAGTGGAAGTGCATGAGCTCCGGGTCGCTGCGGTTGAGTTGCTCGTGGCTCTCGTAGTCCTGGACGTTCATGAGGTCGGCGTACAGGCCGTACACTTCGCTGCGGCTCGCCTCGGGGCTGCTGCCACTGTCCGCCCCGCCCGCATCCGCCCCGGCCAGGGAGGTGAGGGAGGGCAGGCCGCGGGCGCACAGGGACAGGCCCCGTGGCAGCGTCTTGGCACCGGACATGTGCACGTTCTCCGTACGGCGGAGGGCTGCGGATGCGCCACGCGGCGCGGGTTCTCTCTTGAACGGGAGCGTCAGGAAGAAATGCCTCCGGTCAGGGCGCGACTAATTGAAAAGTTGGCTCCCTGGGCTCGGTTGGACGTCTCCCTTTGAATTAGTCTTGCCCCAACCGGACAGATTTCTGTCAAATGTTCACATTCAGAAATGCAGCACCATAGAACACGAAAACAAAAAAATTAACCAGTAGATTGTTAATCCAGTGTACAGTCATGTACACTAGATGACTGTACACATGTCCAGTCTAATCCAGTGTACAGTCATGTACACATGTACACAACTTCACCACGACTCGCAACTTCGTCACGAGTCGTGGCGAAGTTGTTGGGCATCGGTGTTGCGTTCACGCACCATGGAGTGCGTGAACAAAAGCGTTTGGAACAAGATAGACATCTGACCCTTTTGTTCCGACATCTTCTGTTTCTTTTTTGTTCCGGAGCACGTGAAAGCGCATGTCCTGGCACGAGCTCTTATCATTTATAGGGCTACAACATCTTGTTATCGGCTTCTTTCTATATTTCCAGACAATGCGTGCAGTGGGCATCGGGTACTACAAACACCTAAGTATAGAGCAGGTTACTGATGAATGCAGTGGCGCAGTTCAGTGGTAACGCCTCCGCTTCACATGCAGCGGACACAGGTTCAATTCCAGCAGTCGGTGGGCAAGGATTTGGCAGCATCGACTATGGACGCCCTACACTGCCAACTACAACATCAACATCAACAACAACTACTACAACTACAACATCAACAGTGGATGTCATTTCCAGTGGTGGATAGAACCCATAACAGCTATCACTGTAAAAACAAAAATACTGCTCCTCAATGGCTACCTCCACACTAACCCCTGAAGAAACCGCCGAGTAGGCCTCGAAACGTTGGGTCCCTGATTAAAGCTCGGTTGGACGTCTTACACTTTTAATTAGTGGGCACACCTAGAACTGGCAACTCGGCTTAATCGATTATTCCAGCAAAATTGGGTTCAAAGCCGACCTCCATTACCATTAAGCAAAAGATATTACGAGACATGCTGATTTGAAGTAACCTTGAAGAATTTCAGGTCTACACAAAAATCAGGAGCAGGTGGCCAAAGAGAGAATAGTGTCCTCCTCTAATCGCAAAGACACGAAACGAAAATCCACTTTTCACGGCATCCATTTTCAAATGCAGCGCGTCAGCCTCCATCATTACGTTTTTTATGAATTTTATATTTTGCGTTTGCACACCATAAACACAATAGACATATCAGCCGAAAAATTTGCATATCCTTTTACAGTCATTCCAGGAACGAAATTTATAACCGAAACAATAATCCAAACAAGGACAACCGTTGTATCATCAACTCACCCTTGGTTCCAAGCTTGTGGCCGGCCGGTGTCGAAGGCAGCATGGAGTCGGACTTCTGTTTGGAAACGCCGGTGTTGGCATCCGGCTCTGTCTCTTCGGCACCAGTTTCCGTTCCTCCGGCGACGTCTTCTGCCCTGGAGTCGTCCCCCGCCTCCGCTTCTTCTTCTTCGTCTTCTTCGGGGAGCCTTTCCGGGCTCACCTCTTCCGCCGTCACCTGAGGGAGAAGTGGCGATGCCTCATGTTTACTGGGTCTCTTCCACTAACTGCAATCATCCTTTTGGTGGTGCAAGGCGTCGTTCAGCCTTACAGGGGCGAAGTAGGTAATAGAAATAACGGAGTGTGATTGAAACCATCGGGATAGTAATGTCTGCCACAAAGAAACAGATGAAGCACCAGGCTTCAGCATCGTGGATATACTCCGTTTCACTATAACTTGGCGAACTGTGGAGGCTAGGGCCCCGCGACCCAATAAGAGCGTAGGAGTGAGGCACGTGACCCGACGTTCTTGGGAACATTTGTGTCACCATGCCAGATGCGAGGTGCAAGGCCCGGAGGAACCGGCTGTCGTCTGCTAGCTAAGAGGCGTCTGCTCCGAAACCTATCAACTTTGGATGAACGTCCGCCGCAGCAACATTTACGTTCACTAGAACAGCGAGCACTTCAGGAACAGTTTGAAGTTTTGTTAATTCTTTCCCGTATTTCTCGTCTCTTCGTTTTTCTGTTTCAAGGGGAACCAGTTGATACGTCCCTCTAGCATGTGGATTTTCCAACTGTGTTCCTATGTACCTGGAGTCCCCCAGAGTATCTTTTGGGACTCTTCGAGCTCCCAAATCCCTCAGCCGTCCCTGCCCCCAAGTTAAGTGTCCTGCACTACATTAAAAAAAAAAAACATCAGCCATTCATTAGTAAGTAATGACAGGCCAAACAATTCCTATTATGTGCATTATTGTATGCAAGGTCTCTAGGCTTCCACACTGCTTTAGAACTTCAATGTCAAGATCGAGAGGGGTTGTTCAGCAATAAATTGGGAGAGATAAGTGCTCCCCAAGATAGAAAGTAGGAGAACCACTGCTCCAGAGCAACCTTTTTTTTATTCCTTGACATTCCTCTCACTCTCTTTCCTCCTACTTCACAGCAACAGGAGACGGTCGGACAAACGTTCGGTTAGGTTGCCACGACGGCAAAGGTGGAACCTTAGGCTCACAAGGGGGCGGATCGCGAGAGTGAGCAATTGAAAGGGCCAAACAACAACGGTACTTACAACAACAAACCCCGCCTTCGTTTTAAAGCAGAATGATTTTATGAGCTGCTTTGTAAGTCTACAGTATCACGAAGGGTTGTAACGAAAATATGATAACACGGGTGTATGATGACCACGCAGTTGGTTCCACTATGGGACACGTGGTAACATAATAGTTGGTGCCCACTACCGGTTATGCCGTCATGTGATGTGATGTCAGTGTTGCGTGACAATGTAACTTGATGTCGAAGCCACATGACTATGTGAGTTGACGCCACAGTCGTGTGACAACGTAAGCCAACTCGCACGACATTGTGACGTCTGGTGAGGCCATGTGACATCGCGGCGTTACGTAACACCACAAAGTGAGTGATGTCACAAGACGTCATCACGGGGTCAATGCCACGTGACCCCCGTCGGATAGATTTAACAGGAAAACATTAAATGTTGCACTATGACAGCCCTCTGAGTTTGCATCCTGCATAATTCGAACATTATACCTAGGATCAAGGTATTGTGGCAGTGCATCCATGTTAAACCACCAAGTTGCCAACATGCAATTCTTCGAAGCCTCTACACGCCTCGAGAATCGACAGACTAAGAAGAGAGGGGAAAAAGGACGATGACGGACTGGAGCTCGAGAGAGGCACGCGGGATTCTATGCTTGCGCTCACTCAATCCAACACCGTCACAAACGTTCTGAGATCCCCAGCCAGGGCCGACATTCGTAAAAGGTTGCTGTCCCGTTTCGAGTGGTTTGGATTGAAAGTAAATGTATATAGTTTCGTTCTCCGACTGTGTTGATTGATACCCGACGCGCACACGAGAGCAATCAGGAACACAACGGTATAAATTTACTTTGTAGATTGCCCCAAAAAGTAGAGCTCTAGTTTGCATAACTTGAACTTGCTTACATTGACAACAAGTCCATACTTGACAAGGCAAGCGAACAGCAGTCTCAGGTGTGTGACATGTTCGTCGTCAATGTGAACATAACAAAAACGGCAGTCCCTGCAGCATCCCGGACAAGGTGAGCGGACTCCGAGCAGAGGGAAATCGTTTCGCGAACATGATGGCGAAGCTTCAGGATCCCTGCGGCCGCAGCACGTCACGCAGACACCCCCGACGCAAGTGTCGTTCATCATCCTGCACAAACTCAGGCAACTGTTGGTACCACCGGCAGTGTGGTCCTGATGCTCGCAAGTGTGAAGCGCCCTTTTACAATCGGAAAACGCCAAAGCAGGGCATTAATGGTCGCAAGTGCTCCCGCCAATGCGGACGGCCGGCGAACTTTTATTCTTTGTAGCGGACCGCAGCTCTGGTGTTCATTTCCTGGTAGATACCGGAGCAGAAGCTATCAGGGTCCCAGCGAGCACAGAAGATAGCCTGCACCCCAGCACGTCGCAGCTTTGGGCCGTGAACAACACGGCCATAGCAACATATGGTGAACGTTCACCGACACTGGACTTCGGACTGCGGCACATCTTTCGCTCGGTGTTTGTCTGTGCAGCTGTTCCACACGCCATTATCGGGACCGACGTCTTGATGGGCTTTGGACTGCTAATGGATGTCAAGGGCAGACGTCTCTCATCTAACAGTAGAAGGCATTGCTTTGTCTCTGGCTTCCATCAGCCCCACGTTTGCGATTCCTGCAGATGAGTCGCCGTATAACCAAACTACTTGCCGAGTTCTCGGAGTTGACGTGTGTAGGCCCGGACGGGCGTCCTGCCAAGCACAATGTGACGCATCATATCCAGATGTCAGGCGCATCAGTTCACGTGCGTCCACACCGACTGCCACCAGACAAACTATGAATCGCCCGACAAGAGTTCGAGCATATGCTTGAGCTGGACATTGTCCACCAGTTGGAGAGCTCCTGGTCCTCGCCTCTTCACATTGTCCCCAAGTCCACACCCAGGGATCAGCGCCCGTGTGGGGACTACCTACCGTAAAATCACCGGGCAAGCGCCCACTCAAAATTTAGAGATAATCGCAAAAAAATGGGGAATGGGCGCTTGTCCGGTCATCAATTTTACATATAAATGTACTGTGCATATTTTCTCAGATCTTAGAAATTCGTATATGGGCGCTTAATGTGGAATGGGCGGATGCGCGGCATTCTACGGTAGTCCTTAACCGCATCACATCAGAAGACAGGTGCCCCATCCCACACATACATGACTTCACCGGAAAACCCGACGGCACTACCATCTTCTCAAAGATCGACTTGTACGCGCTTACCACCAGATCCCCGCCGAGCCCTCCAACATTCCCAAGACAGCCGGTACCACGCGGCGGAGACGTTCCAGTGATTTATGGACCAGGTGCTGCGGGGGCCGCCATTTTGTTATGTTTACAATGACGACATCCTCGTGGCAGGCCCATTTGCCGACAAACACGTCGCGCACCTCAGACTGCTGTTCACTCGCCTCGTCGAGTATGGACTTATCATCAATGTAAGCAAGTGAGAGCTAGGCAAGCTGGAGCTCGACTCTCTGGGGCACACGGTCAACTCTGCAGGAAACCGTCCGCTCCCTATCAAGGTAGAGGCCATTCAGGAGTTCTAAAACCCTACAACAACGATAAAACTCCGGGAGTTTCTGGGGTTGGCAGACTTTTACCGCTGGTTTCTCCCGGGCTGCGCTGCCAAGCTGGCACTGCTGCACGGCATGCTCTTGGCAGGAGCAGCTCAGCAACCGAGCTCACGTGGGACGAGTACACCACATCGGTTTATGACCGTGCTCATATACTTCTCGCCACCAACACCATGCTACCACACCCAAAAGTATACGGACACTAGCAACCACTTTCCATTTTCTCCCGGAAGCTGACACCCACGAAACAATGCTAGCGTGCCTTCGGTCGAGAGCTCCTAAGTGTGTACCGTATTTACACAAATGTAGGTCGACCTTTTTAAAATTTTTGAAAATCTGAAGTGGGGGTCGATTTATAATCGAACCAAAGCATTCTGCCACCGGGCAAAAACGAAACAATCGCAATATCATGAACACTCCGGCATGTTACGAGTTCAGCCGGCTGTACCTCTAGCATTGCACTATTCTATGAGCTCATTTTACAAATTAATTATTTTTTTATTTGCGCAAACGAGTATTATTGATAGCGATTCGCAAATTAACCCGAATATACAGCGGTGAACCGCGCACGGCGTGCCCGACTCCTAGGGTGTGGCGGCACTTTTTGTAAGAGCCACTCCGGAGGCCGCTGGAACAGCCTTACGGCTCACTCATCCCGCGGCTTCTCTTGGCCATTTTTTGCACGATTCACGACGGTAGCACATCATTTGACCGAGTGAAGGGGTGTCCAAACAGGATACTACAACACTCACGACTCCTGCAAATCGTTGCTGCGCTGCGCTTCCGGCCGTCGGAGGGAAACTTCCTCCCGTCAAAGCTGCCGGGGGAAGCGTCCCCCCGCCAAATCTCCCCTCGCTTCCTCCACGGCGGCCTTGCTCTGCTCATCACGTGGGTCCGGAGAGCCACTCACACGCTCTCTTGGCTGTCGGTCAATCGCTCAAGGCCTCCGCCGCTTTGGAAGTCCCGAAAATGGGAAAGGGAAGACTCGAGTGTGAGGGGGCAAGCCAGGCGAGCCCGCGTCGTGTCCAAGGTCGTGTCATCGTCCAGCAGTTCTGTGGATTGGATCGGATTCCCGCGGCTCTTGTTCCTAACGTACCTCGTATAGACAAACAAACGTGGTTGGTTTGAAATTTAATAAAATAAATGCTATATTCTTAAGTTCTCAGTGTTTCTACATACAACTAAAAGTCTCCTTTTGCGCACTGCACTTTATTAATTTTTTCGAGCTACGAGCGTGGATTTTGACGAAAAAAGCTGAGCCGAGGCGGCCGAAACGCGCGTTCGACGAAGGAATCTCCCAAATCCATCCGAAGCCGGACCTCTTTGGCCTTCCTGCCGAGGTGACGGCGGTAGCAAGGTCGGCGACTTCGTGAGCCGCGGGAGATAGACAGGCATCAGGCATACCATTGGCAGGTGGCGTGTGACGTCAAGTCTGACGAGCACCGACGTCAACGACAAGTGGAGGAGGCGAGGAGGCAAGTCGTGAATTTGGCTTGGCCGGTGTCCAAACAGACATTCGACCGACGACTGCCGGATGGTTCAATTTTGACGACTTTTGCAGGAGTCGTGTGGTTTGTAGTAGCCTGTTTGGACAGGCCTTGACGAGATCATGCTGAACGCTAACTACGTTTTTTTTGTATTGACACGCATGATTCAGGCAGTTTAGGCTTTCAGTGCTCGTTTATGGCCATGCTTCACTCAGAAGCAACCAACAACTGCGCTGTTGGATGCAAGTTCGACCCGTCGAAGTGGGTGATGCTCCAGTGGAGTCTGCAGTGGCGCGGGATCTTAAACTGTGACGGCAAACAAAGCGGCTTCCGTAGGCCAAAGTCTGGTTCCGGAGTTGGAAGTCAGGCTTGCAACATACGCTGCAAAAGTGTGCAATCGGTCCCTACCCGTGCCGTCCAACGCGATCGCCGAGCAAGTGCGGAAGATGCGGTTGATCCTGTTATTTGCGAAGTGCGAGATTTCGTTGGATGCTGCCGACGACGTGCTTCGAGAACGTAGCAGTGATGACGACGGGACCGACATCACCAGTGCGGACGAGTCGTAATTTAGTCCCGGACGGAGTGAGAATGACAGTGAGCAGCTTCAGTTGTCCTGCCTCCAGCGTGAACTTCCTAGTTTCGATAACGCTTGGGCATCTCATACACCTCGCGCGTGCATGCGCAGCCAAAGCACGCCAGAAGGCATCGATCGCGTGTTAGAGGCTCGGCTTTCGAAACAGATATTTTGCCGTTCTCCCTTGTTCGCAGTAAAATGCGCATCTAAAGATTTCTTTTTTTTTGATGATGTGCAATTTACACGACTTACAATCGTGTAAATACAGTATTAGGTTCTACGACACATCCAGCACATGGTGGAAGGTCGACAATATTCGTATTGACTGATCACAAGCCACAAGTTTGTCTTTGAGGCCAGAAGAAGGAAGTCATTCCCAGAGAGAGCTTTGGCAAATGTCCAGCGTCTCCGAGCTCATATCGGACATCCGTCATATATACGGCACTGAAAACGTTGCAGCGAATTCCCTCTCACGGATAGGCGCCTGTACCGTCAAACCTTTGGCCGCCGTCGACTTCGCCCATCTCACTGCTGCGCAGTGCGAGGATGCAGAACTTCGAGAGCTCCGCATGTCACCTGGACGGCTCGTGTTCTGCGAGGTCCCACTTCCCATGTGTCCGACCGACATCATCTGCGACACGTCGACAGGATCGCCGTGCCCGTATGTACCGGAACAATTTCGTCAGCAGATTTTCAACGACCTTCACGGACCATCCCATCCCGGTATCAAAGTTACACAACAGCTACTAACTTCCCGGTATGTGTGGCCTTGCGTCAACATAGACGTATGACAGTGGGCCCGCACCTGCTAATGGTGTCAGCACTCCAAGATTTAGCGCCACTCGGTAACACCCCTGGGAACCTTTGACCATCCAGACACGCAGTTCGACAACATCCACAAAGTTATTGTCATACTGCTGCCGCCATCACAGGGGCAACCCTACCTGTTGACGTGCATCGACCGTTTTACACGCTGGTCCGAAGCGATTCCACTTCCTGACATCACCGCGGAGACCGTGGCACGTGCGCTCATGGCGCAAAAGATTTCAAGGTTCGGCTCGCCGTCAACTATTCCCACAAACCAAGGCCGACAGTTTGAATCTCCAATCTTTTCTCTGAGCTCATGAAGCTTCCGAAATCAAGAAGAATTCGAAAAACCGCATACCACCTCACAAGCAATGCATGGTGGAGCACTTTCATAGGCAATTGAAGGCTTCTCTCAAGGCCCACCAACAACAAAACTGGGTGGAGGTGCTGCCCCTCGTCCTCCTCCGCATCCACACGTCACTTAAGAGCGACATTGGCTGCAGCGTTGCCGAGCTGGTCTACGAGACCACCCTTTGCCTCCCAGGTGAATTCTTTGCGTCAGACCCAGCCGATACCTGTCCAGACCCCGCAGGCTATGCCACCAAACCCTAAGAGGTCATGCATGAAGCAGCTCAGCGTCACAGCACCTCACCAAAGCTGCAGCCCATCTACATATATCAGAAGGCATGGGCGAATAGAGGATTTCGGGTCCGAATCGAATTCGAAGCGAATAGTGATTTTGGCCGAATAATTTCGAATTGAATAGTTCGAATGGTACAAGCAACAGATACCACAAGACATGTTTAAACTATAGTTTTATATTTGCCCTTATTTGGTATTAGAAGTACTGTAATTGTTAATTTCAAGGGTATTGAGTTCGGGAGCATGAAATGGTCAAAATGGTCACAAGCTTGCGCCACCTGGCCCGAAATCCAAGCCAGAGTAAGTCAAACCCGTTTATATCAAACTCGCAAAAAACGTCTGCCAGTTCGGTATAGCGGGTAATCCGATATAAAAGTTTTAATGAATTTGACTCAAAAATCCACTTTCTGCTAAAATATTACACAATGAAGTAGTCTTGCATCTTCTGCTGCTTTTTCTTCATTGCATCCGCAATAACGATATTTTTCTACGCTACCGACGGACTCCAAAATGCTGAGGCCACTGCCTTTTATATTCGCGCATTAGCGCCGAACTATGCCGAGAGCACGGAGCTCGTCCGAGCAGGACCACCTTCTCCTGCAGAGAGCCGTTTTGCTCTGCAAGTTGGCTTTCCCCTACAACCGGCGGCTGCGTTGGGGAAAGCCAGCTAGCAGAGCAAGCTGTCTTCTTTTTTTTTTTTTCTGGGCGGCTGCGTCAACCACTTGGGAAAAAGATTCTTTTTTGCGGACAAAGCGGGGAGAGGGGAGCGCGGAGCACCCTCTCCCTCCAGCAAAAGATATCATTTTCTTTTCTCCCAAGCAATCAACGCAACCGCCCCCCCCCCCAAAAAAAAAAAGAAAAAAAAAGCCAGCATGTTCTGCAAGTTGGTTTTCCCCCAATTTGGTTTCGCTTCGTTTCGGGAAAGCCAGCTTGCAGAGCAAAACGGCGCTCTTGGCAGTTCAATATATCAGTAGCAGCTGCTATTTTTGTTCGATGCAACCATAGATTTTGCTATATATTATCACTGTAACACTAGTGTGCACAAAAATTGTTCGATATAAGGAATAATTTTATGTAAACGGGCTCGATATCGTCGGCTTTGACTGTATTTAGAAAAGTTTAATAATTCGATTTTTTCGAATAATTAGATTTTGTCGAATACTTAAATTTTATTCGAAGGGAATGCCCAATAGAGCATAATTCGATTGGCTATTCGTAATAACCAAATATTTGCCCATCCCTATATATCAGCGATGAATTGGCAACAGGTACTCATGTCTTCTTGAGACATGACGCCATGCGGAAGCCTTTAAAAGCACCCTACGACAGCCCGTGCAAGGTGCTGTGAAAACGGTCAAAAACAATAACATTGTACATCGGCATACGGCAGGAGGTCGTTGCATTGGACCGCGTGAAACTTGCCCATTTGGAAAGCGCTCCACCTAATACACCACCAAGTGTCGCACACCAACCGGAAACGCCATCAGCACTAATGCCGACCCCCCAACCACCTACACCCTCAATCTCCACTCTATGGCTCGCACACCAGCTCCACGAGCGCACAACAGCCACATACAGGGACAAATTCAAGACAACATGTACACTGCCCAGCACGT
Source organism: Ixodes ricinus (assembly GCA_037355805.1). Lineage (NCBI taxonomy): Eukaryota > Metazoa > Arthropoda > Arachnida > Ixodida > Ixodidae > Ixodes > Ixodes ricinus. The sequence goes on along the minus strand of JAZHYW010000608.1, from coordinate 84,890 downwards.
CTCACCATCGCGGATCCTCAAACACAAGCTGTTACCTGCCGTCACCCATCGCCCACAAGATTTCCCCGGGGCATCAGGTGATGGTGCTAAGGGAATGTCTGCCTCCTCACTGGAGGGAGAGTACTGTCACAGTGCGTCCATGTTGGACCAGCGAGTTGCCAGCCCGCCAGCCAACAGTCGCGAAAGGTTCTTGTCCCGTTTCGGCTGGTTTGGTTTCAAAGTAAATGGATATTGTTACGTTACCCCACTACAGTCGCCGACCGATTATTCGGACACCGATAATTCAGACTTGTTCGATATTTCGGACCTAAACGACGAACCATGACTTGCCCCATAGAAATAGTGCATATTCACGACCAAAGTTTCGGACAGCTCGAAGTCCGAAAGTTCAATTATTCGGACAAAATCGTCGCGAGCGATTAGTGGGAAACGCCACCGAGACGTGGCCATTTTGAATTCTCTGTTGGCTTCACATGGATTGGCTTGGTTTGGCAGCGATACTTGAGTACTCCCAAGTCCTACCGCTAGGTGACGCTATGCTAGCCCTTTTTCAATTTAGCTGCACATCATCATCATCATTATTATCTTTCTTTTTAATGCGAATAGCATTCTTTGGCTACTTCACGCACTTTTCGTCTATGTATCTATCTGGCTATCTAACCTCTTACGCCGCGGGTCGATAAATAAATAAAAAAGACCGGCGCCGGCTGGGATTCGAACCGTTGACCCTTTGATCAGCAGGCAGACGTGCTAACCACAGAGCTATGAAGGCAGTCATTCAACGCACTCTAAACGGTTGTTTATATCTTTACCATAGGGACGCGCTTTACAGCGCTGTCACAGCTACCGGCTGCGCGCGCGTTCCATGCACGAGAGCGGAATGAGCCCTCGTGCATGGAACGCGCGCTGCTACCGGTAGCTGTGACAGCGCTGTAAAGCGCGTCCTATGGTAAAGATATAAACAACCGTTTAGAGTACCGTTGGTTGAGACTAGCTGAGACGCCAGAAAGTCTGGTCGGTATCATTTTGAGTGTTTGTGCGTATGGCGCGTGCTTTGCTCGCCTTCCTAAGTGACACAAACGCACGTGCTGGGCTGCGGAGATCGTGCGCAGGGCTGTGAAAGTGTCAACAAATTTAGAATCGCCTCAAGAGTGGGCTGGCGTATCTAGAGTGTGCCGGCCACCTGACGAACGCGCATAACTCCGCACCGTTTGATGCTATTCGCATTAACGTAGATAATCATTCCCAAAGGATGGGTTCTGCTGATTTTTTTGTTTTTTGTTTTCTGTTTCCTTCCATTCTTTTTTTCTTTGCGCCTCCGCCACCTCTGCCCCCTTTCGCGTTGCCAGTCGCCATTTTGCGCTCGTGGATTTGCGCCTCATGTCGTTCAGACAACGCTGGCTTGGACGTCATGGCCCCATCTGCTCTTCTGCCGCCGCGATGCGTCGTTAAGAAGCGCAGAAAAGACTCAACCCTAACGCTAGAAAAGAAGGCAGCGATTCTCAAGCTAACAGAAAGTTACCGACTGCAAACGGAGGTGTAACTTGAAGCAAGGCACTATTTGCGGCTTTTTTAAGCCCGTTTAGAAGTACTAATAAAGGCAAGGTTTTCAATCTGCTGATTTTTCGGACTGCTCTGTTATTCAGACGTTTTTTCGGTTCCTGCGAAGTCCGAATAATCGGTCGGCGACTGTATGTCGATCGACTCGTACCTGATGCACACACAAGAACAGTCAGGAACACAACGGTATATTTGTTTCCCGAAAACCGACAAATTCCCCTCAAAGGCTCGCTCACTGACCCTGGGCTGCCTGCGAGCGGGGTGCACCCTCGGTTGGAGGCAGAGCAGAAAGGTGACGGGTCCCCGGTGCCCGTGGTGTGCCAGATAGGTGCGTCCCCCCAGAATGGGCACCCCTTCCAGCCGGGGCAGGGGCAGGGTGAGCACCACCCCGGCGCTCGTGCCCACCCACAGCAGGCCCCGGCCAGCCACCAAGGAGGTCACCGTCACAGGGGGACGCACGCTGCCCTGCTTGGCTGCAAGCATAGACGACCACAAATACAGAAATTGGAAGCTCCTGCCCAAACTTGGTCGAGGGAGTCTGCAGGAGGCTGATCGATATCTAGTAGGGTTGTGCGAATATTCGAAATTTCGAATAGTAGTTTCGAATAATTCACTATTCGATATTCGCTTCGAGAAGAACTGCACAATTTGCGTTTTCGAAGTGATAAGGGCGGCGGGTTAGCCCCGTTGAGTGTGCTTCTTCCGAGCACCGGTGCACTGCGGAGAAGCAATACCTGCGAAAGCGAGCTTTGCGGGTGTTGCTTCTGTGCATTACATCGGTGCTCGGGAAGAAGCGCACTCAACGGGGTAGCCCGCCGCGATAAACACTTGGAAAAGTATGTATATCGCAATTGCGTGCTTGGAAGAAAAGCAAACATTTAAAGCGGGATGGTGCATGCGTGCGGGCTGTATATGAAAATAAATGAAAACTTTGTGAATGTGTATATCAACATTGTAGTAAAAGGTTCAAAATAAAACTGACTGTTATGCAATAGTATACTATGTTAAGCAGGGATGTCCTTAGAACTTGCATTCATCATGCGCGATTCTTTCTTTTTTGACTCGAGATGAAAGAAAAAATATTTTATATATCAAGATTCCTAAATTCACTCAATTGGGTATTGTTAGCCATCTCTGTAGGATTCATTTTATGTCAAATCCGTCATTTACTTGCCATCCCAAGACATCAGACCTTCTTAGGTCACAGTTCATAAATATAGATAGATTAAACTTAAAAGATAGATAGATTAAACAAGTGGAACAACCTTCACAAGTTTAGCTGGGTTTTCTTTTAAGCATTATGCAATGGCAGTGAAAAACATAAAAAAATTATTCGATATTCGAATCGAAAATATTCGGCCAAAATCACTATTCGCTTCGAACTCAAAATCCATTATTCGCACAAGACTAATATCTAGTACCACATTACCAGACAAAGGACTGCTTCATCTTTGCATTGGTGAGAAGGAGGTGCTTCCAGCTCTAATTTCAACAGTTCTGTCTAGCGTAGTTGAAAACACGGGTGCTAGATCAGTGAAATACGACCTGAACAAACCTCAATGAACCACCCAAAAAAAAAAAGTTTGCTTAATTAAGGGAAAGTTTACTCTCAACTAAATGCATTGGACACAATGGGGTTTCGCTGGGTAATTTTACAAACATTTGTTTGTCTGAATAGTTTGTTCAACTGCAGTTTGTTTATGTAGTATTTCACTATGTTCATTTGGAAAGTGCACTGTTTACCCAACTGCTCGAGCAAATTATCCATTTTGGCAGTAAGATTGATCATGTAAAGTGTAAATCATCATTTAGTACACTCAAATAACTACAAATGATTTCAGATGCTATTAAGCACCTTGTATTTCCTTCCTGCATGAACATCAAAACTATGAACACTACCTAGTTTCTTCGATTGGTGCTACTTTATTTTGTTGAGCCAGAACAGTCAAAAGCATGTGGGCAATGTCGCAGCTGAACTTCGAACAAATGCAGACAACTACTCTTCCAACTTCAACTCAATGCCATTCTCACAAAACTATTTGCAACATGCAAGCAGTCTCACTGCACATATGGTACAGCCGGGGGCAGGTTAAGAGTAAAGTGGAAGCTACTCCCCCGCCCGCTCTTTCCACATTAGCAGAGTGAACGCTTGAAAGGTAGTTGCCTCCTATTCAGCGTTTGCTCTGCTAAACTGAAAACAGATGGGAGGAGCTTCCACACTATACTTTTAACCTGTAACTGACTATAGTGCTCCTAAACATGTTCAAAACAACAGGAGTAGGGCTCCATTCCGTTCAGGCTTTTTTAAACGAAGGAACGGCACCCACCGGCAAGGAAGCGTCCCACGCCATCGGCAACATCGACATCTTGCAGATGCCTGAAGGTCTCTGTGTGGTAGAGGCTGATGCGAGACGAGTTCTTCAGGGCAATCCAGAGGCCCGTTCCAGAGTGGGCCATCAAATACGCCTGGCTGCCGTCTTCCTGCCCCAGTGTGTGGGTACGCTGCACATGGACATGAACATTGTTTACTCTCTGGTACAGCAAACACTTTATACAAAGTGAAAACAGACACTGCCTCTGACTATAGCCTCTAAACAATCTGGGCAACACAGTAAGATTCACCAAAGGCCCGGAAGAACACATTAACTGGTTCAAATTTGCTTCAAATAATTTTAACTGCAAGTGAAAATTGCCTCTCCTATTGCAGAAATATGTTGTGCTCACCTTTGTGAGAATTATGTCGAATAACGAGACCGTAGTCAACCTCTAATGACGCAAGTTGAAAGGTGCGAATAAAATTGCTTAAAAATGTTCCTGTAAAGATCGCGCAGGCATCGGTTGTCTCGGGCATCGGTAATGTACCGTGTACCCGAGCAAGCGCCCCCACCCGTGCAAGAGCCCCCCCCAACTTCACCGCTAATTTCACATTTCCGCGCCGTTCCGGGCAAGCGCCCCTCCCCGCTCCGCACCCGTATCACACACCGCGCTGACCGCGCCCAGGCAACACTGGCGTGTGAAGTTCAGTCGAAGAATTCAATCCAATCCAATCCTACTTTGCAGCCCGATCGAGCCCGGTCACTACGCGCCATTGTCGCTTTGTTTTGGGGGTGTCAGGTCGGCTATGCATTCTTACACAGTGGCAAAGGAAATCGAGGTCGTCCAATGGCATTGTGAAAACGGGAAAGACGTACACCAGACGTCTCGACCCATCAAGCTCGACCGGATACGGGAATGGGACAAGAATTTTGACAATTTGCTACAGTCAAACTACGGGAAAGCCAAAGTTCGATGAAAGATAAGTAACGGCGCGCCGGTGTTCAGTGAATACGTGAACGACGCGCTCTTTTAATACCTGGAGCGCGAAAGAAGTGCAGAATGAGCCATTAGCAACCGGCTTCTTTTTGAAGAAGCTGTCAAAATAGCCAACGGCATGCAGTTGGGAAACATCGCGGAATGCTGCGAACTTTTTCTTGCGGCCGACTCTGAGGAGTCTTTTGATGGTTTTGAAAGTGATTAACATAGCAGTGACAAATCTTTGGCCTAATAAAGTCTGTTCTCAGAGATAAATAAAATATTAAATCTGTGTGCACTGCGCTTTTTTCTTTTTCTGGCGGAAAAATTTTGTCGTCGCCATTTTGAATTTTGGTGCCGTTCCGGATAGCGCCCCCTACTTTGCAGGCAATTTTGACTTGCGTGCAGGGGGGCGCTTGCTCGGAATTTTACGGTAGTACATCCACAAGTACAAAGAGCAATCACCTGATGTCAAAAGCGGCAAACGACCACATTAAGTGAAAATGGAAGCAAGGATGGTGAAAATGAACAAACCATTAACAACAATGCCTAGTATGTACCACTCAATTGACTGGCACACCTGAATGTCTGAGGTGAAGGCGTCGAGGACGTAGATCTTGTCTGCACATGCGCAGTAGAGAGATGTGCCCAGAGGTAGCAGGGATGTGATGGGCTCCGTCCCCAGAACAAGGACCCCGGGAGAGTTGAGGTCCCAGCCGCCGGTCGCTACAAACAAATGCCCGGACGTCAGACAATGTACGAAATGCTTTTCTCTCAGAATCCAGAACAAAACTGGTGAAGTGCAAGTGAGAAAGAGGAATTGGCAAGCCTGCTCAAGCGTGGTGCATGCTCCATTTTGTTCCTCAGAATAAAGCCCTAAAACAAGACTACGTAATATCCCGAGTCATTGCCCACCCCACTTATCAGGAGAATATAGAAATTTCCAAAATCACACCAAGTAATCGCCCACCCCCCAAAAACCCCAATGCGGACTCCACGATCTGCAAACATTCATCCTACCCGAATGATGTGGCACGAACCTCACAGTCGGTGGACGTCCGTGACGAAGTAAAACAAAAGAGGGAAAGACACTTAACTTTGTTTACGCATTTCATTCCCGATTTCCTCGGCCCCAAAGACGGAGTACATGCTAGTGAAAATAAAAAACGATGGAGGTAACAGAAAAATACTTCGTACTACTTACAAAAAGGTCTGTACAAAAAAAAGTCGGAAAGATAAGACAAGCAGTAACCCATCAAGGGATCGCGAGATCAGTGAATGCCCCATATCCTGGAATGTTACTGTGGAGTGTAAGGTTAAAGCCCGTCTCCACCAAAGTAAGGTTACCGCAAACCCGCTCCTTCTCTCGGAACGTCGCAACCATGGTAGGTAAGATTGTGCAATGTTTGAGACAAAGCCAACAGGTAAATAAAGATTTGCTGGAACACCGCACACAGACGTTTGTAAAGCGTCCTCATTTCAGAGCTCCGTGTTTGTGGTGCCGTCCACGCCATGCAGCCTCAACCCGTGTTGATAGAAAACCGTGCACGGACGACGCAAGCGTGTGTGCACCAAACAAGGAAGTTGCACAAGAGCCTGCTCCTTGTGATTGACAAGGCGACCAACTTGGCCCGACGCCAAAGTACTGTAAACAACTAAATTTTCGAAAAAACTGAATTTTCGCGAATTTCGCGAATCGCCTACAATTTGCGAAAAATACGTCCCGCGAACAATCCAAGCAATATGTGATCGCTACGAAAGCTACACTCGATTCGCGAAAATTAGAACCCGAGAATAATTTCGAATTTTCAGCTTTGGCCCGATTCGCGAAAATCTGAGCCCGCGAAAATTAGGTCGTTTACAGTATTTGCCAACGCAATTGCCAGCTTTCCGCTTTCCCAACATCGCTCTTCGTCGCTTCCTTTGCCTGCTCCCTCGCTTGTTGTGCCTGGCTAATTTTACTATTTTCTTGCTTACTTTTACAGCAAAGCTGCTAAAGCCTGGTTGGGAAAAGGAAGTCATCAAACGAATTTACAACAAAAAATAAAAATTTTTAGATCTATATTTATGGTACTACTATACGAATTTGTAGCTGGCGCCCGAGGGTGCCATGGAAAAGTGGCCTATATTTATCACGTGACTGACCCCTATTTGTCACGTGGTACTTGTGCTCTTTCGGAAGCTTCCTATGGTATCTAAAGTTACTTACTCATCTTTGTTTCAAGTGCAACAAAAAACAAAGATTAATAAGTAACGTTTAGAGCCAAAAGGAAGCTCCTGAAAAAGCGCAAGCAGACGTGATAGACCTGTGGGCCGGTCAAATGACGGCCGCGGCACCGCGGAGCAGACAAACTTGCACGGTGGGGCGGCGGCGGCGTGGAGAAACGCGTTGAAACGGCGGTGCACCATGCTCAGCGTGCGGCAGCAGCGTGACTTTGAGGCGGCAGCGGCGCCATGCAACGGCGCACAGGTCTACCACACAACCCGCACCGGCTCCTGCGGGCACCAACTACAAATTCCTTTGCGCCGTAAATATAGCTCGTGCTCATTTCTAAGCCGTGCAAGCGTGCGTGCGTGGTCTAGTCGGTAGCGTCATGTGTCATGTGACGTCACATGTGGCTGTGATGTTATGACCCCATCAAACCACTAAATTTGGAGAAAAGCTTTTCGTTAAATTTGTTGAGAAAATTTTCTGCTAAATATGGCGGGAAAAGTTTCCCGTAAATTTAGTGGGAAAATTTTCCGATAAATTTTGGAAAAATGTTCCGCTAAGCTTTCTTGCCAAATTTAGCGGGTCGATGGGGTCATGACGTCACAGCCACGTAACGTAACACGTGGCTGTGCGCGTTGCATTATAGGATTTTTGGTCCCACCGACGCCGGATTTTCTGCAACACGAGCTCCTAAACGCATAGCGTTAAAACTCATTTGCACATGGTCATATTTATTACTTATGTTTCAAGGGGGCAAGCACAGAACCCTTCCTCACCAGGGTCCCTGCGGTAGATGTTGAGGGAGCCGCTGGTGAGGGCCACGTAGACGCACTCGCAGTGGTACAAGATCCGGGTCACTGGTGCCAGCACGGTGGTGCTCCCCACTTCCGTCCACTTGTCTGGGCAGGAGGCCATCAGCAGGATCAGCCTGCACAACAAGGGGAAGGCAGTGTGCTATATATACGTCACAGGAGCTGAGTAGATGCAGTCGTATCTTCACCCTGTATAAAATGCAGGCCCCTTCAACAACTGAACCCAAATTTTTTTTATTTTTTTTGTGTGTGTTTTCCATTTAGCACTTAGGGATGTGAGGAGTCATATATTTTAGCATAAAGAAAGGCAGCCAAGCATACATTAAGGACACTACCCAAAAAGGTGAATGTTTGAACCACTTGTCTGATTTAAATGACATTTACAAGGATTGTTTCTGTTGATGTTGGGCAGATTTCTGCCGAAGTTTGTTAACCTGGTGAAGTACAAAAAAAATTGCAAATGTTCAAATATGAAAGTGGGCGTGTCTGCATAAAAAAACTATCATTTTGAAATTACGTAAAAATTTGTCGTTTTCATGTGTCATATTGTTTTAGGACGGTTCAGAGCAGAGAGCTATGGAGCTATATTTTTATATTAGGTATACTATCTTTCTTGACAAAATAAGCCACATAAACACAAATACTGTTTTCTAGATTTTGATCTTTTGTCAAACATTTCAGCTATTAAGCGTGAAAAATGAAAAAATAAAAAAATAAAGCTCATGGCTATCCTCCCTCTAAAATTTCACCCCAGAAAAACTCATAAAAATTAATTCAAGTTACGTTATAACAAAATGATAGCTTTCCTAAAGTAAAATTTATGCCAAAAAGTGGAATGGAGAAAAATGCGTTCAAAGTGCTCCAACCTCTACCTTTTCTTTAGCATTGGTGGACGGAAAATAATTTACAAAAAATTAACTATGCAGTGTAAACTAGGGGTGTGCGAATACTCGAATATACGAATTCGAATCGAATAGAAAGTCCCCGAATAATTCGATTCGCGAATCGAATTCCTAGTATTCGGTCACTCGAATATTCAATATATTCGGCCAAAGACGCGCGGTCACCGCGGAGCTGACGAAAAAGCGGTTTTTTCTCCCGATGTAAGCGCCGTGATGTTAGACAGACCATGCGAGAAACACCTCTTGGTCCTACCATTCCACAAAAATCTAACGCACAGGTTAGAAAAAAGAAAAGTAACGAACGCCACAAACTTTATAGCACGCAGATTTACTCACGATCGTGACACAATCTACCTTTGAATCACAACCAAAACATCTCGTTAGCGCCGCTTCCAGAGAGGAATTGTTGGGAAGCCGGAATTCCGCGCCATGCCTAATTCTTTTCACGAGTAAAGCCCCTCGTTTCAAATTGAAGCGCCGATGTAGAACACACTTGCCGCACTCGCAGAAATCGGCGACTGCACGATCACAGAAAGAAAACCACGTTAACCACGCCGATGAAACCAGCCGAGTAATCACCGTCGTTCTTTTGGAACCGCAAGCCGCAAATTCCGATTCGGAACGAAACGGAACGGAAAAATAGTGTGCCTAGATTTGAGAGGGTTTCCAACCGTTCGATAGCCGCGTTTGAATTACGAACTGCGAGAAGGTGACGGAAAGGCGAAAGCGTCGATCGGGCAGGCGTCGAAGCTCTTACGTTTGCTCGCGCTCGCCTTCTTCCTACGCGACAATACAACACACGCGCGCTAAGGACCAATCTGCGCAGGAGCCGTCTCCGTGGTTTCAGTTTCGCTTGCTCCCTCTTTTAAATCTAGGCACTCTAAAGCAGGATCGATAGACAGAGAAATGGATGATAGCGGCAGTTTGGTGGTGACTTGCGCCACCTAACCACGTTTTGTTTTCTTACTTCGGATTATATTGTTTAAGCCCGTTTACTCAGATTTGACACCTATCTGTTTATTTATGTGAAATAAAATCCCGGGTGCCTTTTTTTCCTCTTAAAATGGAGACCAAATATCGCAAAATGCCCCTTTTCTAAAATATACAAATATTTTAAAAAAAAAATCGCGATGTTAGGTTGTGTTTTTAACGAGAAAAAAAAAGGCACGCGTGGCTGTAACTTTGGCATTTTTGTGACGTTTAGGGTAGATAGATTATGTTTGCGCCATAAAATTAGATCTTTAGTGCCCAACGTCCAACAGCAACTGCTTTTTTTTTTTTCACCAGAACTTTTTTACATTTTAGCTTTTGTTCCGCACAAGATACATATTCTGCACCAGGCGCATACTCTGCACATATAATAATCTCATTTGCAGCACACTTTGAAAAATTCCTACAAATAAAATCACTATTCAATATTCGATTCGATATTCGGCTTTTTTTTTCTTGATTCGATTCGGTATTCGATTCGAAAACTACTATTCGGTATTCGCACACCCCTAGTGTAAACTAATTTAAATTTCTGGGAATACTCTCTTGATATTGGTGGATGTAAATATGACATTTTTCAAAATCAACTTTTTTTTGGCAGAAATCGTTTTTTTGGGTAGTGTCCCTCTTTAAAGGAATTGTTACATAACATCTTGATCACCTTCAGGAAAGTTATGATTTCAAATATGTCTTCATTCTATTTATTTTAAGCAGCCTGCTTGCGTATGCTGGCCGAGGAAGCTCTCGGTGGCAGGCAGTCGGCCAAGTACGTAAAAATACAAGGAACGAAAAAATACTGACAAACAAATGCATAGCAAAGGAACAAGATGATACCAACTCACATACGCATAGCAAAAGAAGTGAGATGATAAGAGCACATACACGCATAGCGAAAGGAATGGGACAATACGAGCACAATATTGCACAACAAGAAGAATAACAATGTAGGTAAACACAAAAGTTAAAAAATTAAAAAAATTATGCATCACAATTTTACATATAATACACCGCAAAAGGAGAGGTGATACAAGTGCACAAACACACAGCCAAAGAAACGAGGCCACACAGGCGTGTGAACGCAGAGTAAAAGAGAACAAGATCACACAAGCACATAAAACATGCAGGAGGCCATTACCTCTTGCTCTCGGTGGTGATCCAGACAGTCTCGGCGGCCCCCGGGGGAGGCGGGAGCTGGGGTGCCTCGGGGTCCGGTGGGGGCGGCACGGCCTCCATGGCGGCGATGCGGGACTCGGGCAGGTCGAAGGCCCCCACCGAGCGCAGGGCAATGTGGTGCAGGGACAGGATCACCAGGTGGCTGTTCACCCCATCCGTGCTGCACAGCCAGAGGAACTGGGCTCGCAGGCCCCCGGGGCTGGACGGGGACACGCTGTAGAAGCAGCCACACTTCACCTGCAAGCACGATTCGGAGGAGGCACACATCAGCAACCGGATACGGGACGGATCAATTTAGGCTCCCACCAGCTCACTACAGAAGTCGGCCCGCCAACTGTTATGGTAGGTATTGTGTAATAAACCCTTTTCGAAATTTTTAAATGATGCATATGTTATGTGTGGCCGCCATTAATTGGTCATGCTCTGTGAGCACGCATTGGACGCAAGTGCTTCGTCAGCATTCGGAATCTACTCAGGCAGAAACATTTCATACAAGTGCTACGCGAGTGCTCGGTACGAGCTCAGAACCAATCGCGGGCTTCCCGCCGAAAGTGACCAGACCAACTAATGGTGGCTTGGTGGCTGCGCATAATCTACGCATCCTTTCAATATTTTGGAAAGGGTCTGTTCAAAATGTTTTCCAATATTGTGATTGTCAAGAATTTAGGTTTTCTATAACTATTTCTCCCTCCACTCTCAAATTTCTTCTTCCACTACTGTAATGATTCATGGAGCTGTAGGTGTCCAAATAGATAAATAAATACCGTGAAAGACCACTCTAACAAACTTTAGTTGAACAAACTATTCGGATAACTAGACCTTCGTAAAAGTTCTCAGAAAACTTTTACTGTGTCCAGTGCATTCAGTTGAGTGAACTTTCAATTAATAAAACCTTTAATTGAAGTCCCTCGAAGTTTGTTCAGGTGGTATTTTACAGTAAGCCAAATTCTACCTGTGATCGCTGTAATTTTCTATGAAGCCGCAACGAAGTACCATTTGCCCATTCTTAAAAAAATAGTGCACGTGATTGCTTCAGTCAAAAGTTACAAACAGGATGCCCTACTTAACTGGACGAGAGTCCCATCGGGCTAAGAGCTTCTCCGATGTTTATTCTGACTGGATGACGTCGGTGGGAAAAGTCACCAAACTGGTCTTTTCACCGTTTTTCGTTTTCTGCCAAAACAGACATTCGGGCGGCTCATAACGCCATTGTTTAACTCCTTGGGGAACCCACCCTCGGCCATGAAAGAAGGGGACTATTTTTTTCTTCAGCAATGACCCCAGGAATTACATACCCCATAATTAAACAAAGCGTGAGAATGCCGACTACTTATACAGTCCAACCCAGATATATCGAAGTCAAAGGAGATTGTAAAAAAGTTCGATATATTGATAATTTAATATACAGAAATATGTTAACTTCAGCTCCAGTATAAATTTCTACGTGTCTCTGCGGGTCTCTGCTAATACGGAAGGCCAATACAAACGGGACCTTACCAAATAGAACCTCTAAGAGCCGCTAAATACCGTAGAGCTTAGTTGGTGAAGATCACAAACACCGCCGCGTTTACGCGAAGGTGATTGCGATCGTTTACGCCCACCACGACCGCCACACAGCGCCGGCAACAAAACAAGAAAATAATTTAAAAAAATGAAAAAACAAAAAAAGCAAGCGAGTTGCATAAAAAAAAAAAACTCTCGATCCACAAAATAAAGATAAGCAAGCAAAAAAAGAAAGCTATCTAAATTTAGGCAGCAAGAAAAAAAGGCAAGAATAGAAGAAAAATACATGCAAAGCAATAACAGCTAAAGAAAAAGGTAAACAAAGATAAGGCGTTCTTCGAAGTGCGATTGCTCGACCATTGTTGTCAACACACTCAACCGACGAAAACTTTTTTAAAAATTTTTTGCTTATTTTATTTTGGGGCTAAGGAGTCGCGCAGCGGCAGTGGTGTTCGGGAAAAGAGCGCACGCTACCGTTCCAACAGCGAGCACTCCCTGCCCTCCCTATGCGTGTGCATGCCCTTCCTTTTGCCATTTTCCACTTTTTCTTTTTTTTACAGTAGCTTTTTCGTTGCGTAACCCTGTGCACGTATGCTGGCTTGGCGGTCTGCCAGCCCCACAACGCAAGCTATGTGCTCGCCGTCGGGTGGCCGATTTAATTCGCTACATCGAGTGTCCCGCCATGGGAGTTCGATACAGAAAAACAACGCTCCTATACTATTACATGTGATTTTAAAGGGGATGCTTGGACTGTTCAATATAAACAACAGTTCAAAATACACGGGTGTGATATAACTGGGGGCTCGACTGTATTCTCAACGGAAAGATTCTAATTCAAGCTGTCGAGCAATTGGTTTACGCAGTTTGATGCACCGGTACAGTCACTGACAACTTGAGAAATGCAAGGTGTGGCTTACTGCCCTTACACTTTGTAATTCGTTTTTCAGATGCGTTCTTGTCGGCTAAGGTCGCACTGGCAGCGGGGCAATAATGGGACACTCGGGACTAGACAAGCCGCGTGTTTCGTTGTCCGTGACTGTAAAAGGTTAAGGGAGGACACTACCCAAAAGGGTCAACTTTTGAACCTTTGGCTTAATATGAAGAAAATTTAAAGTATATATAGTGGCAGTTGTGAGGCAGAATGAAGTGCAAAGTTTCATTGGTGTATATAAATTCTGAAAGAAGTTGTAGTCATTCTTATCAGGAGCACACTGACATTGCTTAGAAAAACTATCAATAGAAAACTAATGTAATACCCAGTGGCGTCACGAGGGTCAGCGGCACCCGGGTCAATAGCCCGCCGCGACAACCCCCCCTGCCCCTCCGCTCCGCTCCGCCGCCCGCGGCCCGCCGCGACTCCCCCCCTCTGCTTCTCGCGTGGCCCGCCGCCGACTCCCCCCCCGCAGCCCGCCGCGACACCCCTTGAGCGCTGTACCCGGGCGGTCCGCCCCCCCCCCCCCCCCCCGCCCCCCTTGTGACGCCACTGGTAATACCCAACCTTTTTCTTTACTAGATAAGCACCAACCTTTTTCTTTACTAGATAAGCGCTCTGTCCTGTCCCCTCCTTCCCTTCTTAGTCCTTTGCGCTTTTTAAAACCACCGTCTAGATGTTCAACCAACTAGCCCCCAGTTAATTCTGTTCCAAAAAGTAACTTATTTTACGCTAACATTGCACGGAAAACTGAAATACATTTCTTGCTTTTTATGTCGTCGACAATATCTTAACATCCTTCATAAAAGACATTCACAAAGTAAAAAAACCAATGCCGCAGTTGCATTGCCCATTAAATCCCAGTTAGAAAAAACGACGAGCGAGCCTTTCCTTTTGTCCCGTTACCAAACCACAGTCACCCTAAATTGAAATTTATGCCAAAAAGTGGAATGGAGACAAACACATCCAAAGTGCTTGAACCTCTACCTTTTCGTTAGCATCGGTAGACCGAAAACAGTTTATAAAAATTGACCACATCTCCATGTGGTGAATGATGTTGATTGGGGCGAAGCTTTGGTGGTGCTTGTCTGCGTAGACGCTGAGCCGCTGCATGCGGAGCCTTTCGTTCGTTTTCATCCATGTCAGAAAGAGAATGTGTGGTATGGAACGTGGTTATATACGCATTTGAGCATTTGACCGCAGTGCCCTCTCGTCTATAAACGTTCAGCCAATGCATGCGAAGTTTAACGCGATTATATACGCATTTGACCGCAGCGCCCTCTCCTGTATAGACGTTGAGCAACATTTCATCCATGACATCCCCAGCTCTTGAGTTACTACCACATCTCAGAGCCCCCTACTCGTCCCGCAGTCGTGGCCGAGTGGTTAAGGCGATGGATTAGAAATACATTTGGGTCTCCCCGCACAGGTTCCAATCCTGTCAACTGCGCAAACAGACTTTTTTTTTTTTTCGTCATTTTTTTTATCTTTTTTTTTTTTTTACACGCGCACGCGAGTTTACGAGCAGGAGCACGAGCATTGGACGCCGGAGCTACGAACACCTACGGACATGGCTAGCCCCTAAGGAGCTTCGCCCCTAAAAAATAACTATGTAGTGTAAACAAGTAAAACTTTCTGGAAATGCTTTCTAGATGTTGGCAGATATAGATATGGCAATTTTCAAAATCGACTTTTTTTGCAGAAATTCTTTTTTCGAGGTAGTGTCCTTCCTCAAGTCGATTCTCTCTGTGGATGCGTAGGAGCGACGTGGCCACCCACCTCGGTAGGGGTGGTGGCCGGGTAGAGGGGCACAAGCCGCACGAGCAGGGGCAGCTTGCTGGACGGTCGCTTGTCCTGTTCAGGCACATCCCAGGCCGGCATGTTGTTCTGGTCTGTACAAGGGCGAGAAGGGCAATCTCGTTACGGTCACCGACTCTTTTGGATCTCTAGCCTCCTGCACGCGCTCGTTGGCAAGCTCGCGTTAGCGATGGGACCATGGAGGGACATCTCTGCCCAGTGGCGGATCCAAGGGGGCGGGGGCGGCCGCCCCCCCGACGGCCGACCCCCCCCCTCCCCCTTCTCAAAGCGCAATTTG
Organism: Ixodes ricinus; assembly: GCA_037355805.1. Lineage (NCBI taxonomy): Eukaryota > Metazoa > Arthropoda > Arachnida > Ixodida > Ixodidae > Ixodes > Ixodes ricinus. The sequence continues at coordinate 69,421 of JAZHYW010000608.1, read as the reverse complement.
ACATGGGTGGACCCGCCGGTGCACAAGAAAGCATGGGAGAATAGTATCCTTAAAAATTTTCCGCCCCCCCCCCCCCCCCAAAACGGAGTTCTGGATCCGCCCCTGTCTCTGCCATTCTCTTTTGCGGCGATCGGAATCTTTTCCAAGGTTCAACGGTGAGCAATTAACGTTATTTAACGTGGTTGGGTGACGACCACGCTCGAGGAAAGCCCCTACTTGTGTTTTGAAGCAAAGGTTAACGAAGGTGTTCCTACTTGCACAGAGGCAGTGTTACTCCACTTTTTGGTAAATAAACAAATGTCTGCCAATTTGTGCCAGACATGAGGTGTCTACTCTAACCCTTACACAGTTCAAGATTGTATGTAGAGAAAGGAGACTTCACAGGCAGACTCAACAATAATCACAGTGTAAAGAGGTGCCGGTGCCTTGCCATTCAAATTATGAAGATAACATGTCCAATGTGCAAGTGCATAGCACACCTTGTAGGCTCACAATGAGGTCAATCTGTCCTGTTTTGTCCATTTAAATATTGTGTAGTACTTGCCTGGCATGAAGGAAAAAGTTCTGCTTTCAAAAAATAAAGTTGCGATTGAAATAATCTGTTAAAATATATATCGTGCCGTCTACTTCATCATAAAGTGCCGCCATGCAAAAAGAAGTCATAGTACATAGCACGGATCGAGGCACCACTTGCCAGCAAAAAAAGCCAGGTCTCTAAGTCGCTAAGGACAAAACTGGAAAACGACCCAGCTGCATACCTAAGGCCAGCTTTGCCAGTCGTAGATCGGTCGTCCAGTCCCTCTTCACGGCGGGACTCGACAACTGGAAACTGACTTGCACTTTCTGGGATCTGAAAGCAAAGAAAAATGCTCCCTCAACGCCTGGATGCAAACAAAGGCCACTTGAAAACTACCCACGCGTTTCGGTAAGATACCTCTGAATGTGGTCACAGTGCCGCATTTATCGTACCACTATACCTCACCAGCTCATATAATTGTGCCCTTAGATATTTTTTCAGCTTCCCTTATGCAAACAAAAGTGCATAAATAAAAGCATATTACCCTAGTTTGTCAACGAGTGCTCGACCTATTTCTCGTCCTCCACAAAACTTTCTTTGTACCCAAACAAAAGGCATAATTCTGCAGACAGACTGGGCATAAAAAAAAATAGAACTATGACATCTACCTTACTTACTCGAGTATAACCCGCACTATTTATGAAGAAAACCTGAGGGTTCACTTTTCCGCGGAGCACACGGATTGCCAATCACCGCGATCGACAGCATGATACCAGCTGTTTACAGGATAGAGATAACGTCTTCGTGCAAAGATATCATCTGTGAAGGTTGCATTTGTATGGAGGGTCATGTTCTTGATTTAGTTATTCGTTATGTTATTTATCCGCAACGCGATGGTTGGCTGTATATGTGCTTTGCGGAAAGTACATACAAGGGCCTTATTCATAAATAGTGCGGGTTATACCCGAGTAAATACGGTACTTCTTCCTAAAGAATAAGGGCGACAGAAAACAGGGAACTACAAAAGGGTCTTAACTAAAGAAGTCCCTTGTCACTACAGGTACTGAAACATTGTACCTTCCTTAGCATAAACAGTTTTTTTTGTGTTTTTTTTTAAGCCTTGTTTTTATTATAAAATAGCAAAAACTTAAAAGCGACGAAGCGAGCCGGGCGAAAATGAAATCGTATGCCTGTGGGATGATGATAATAGCGTTTGTATGCAACTATACTCTGTTTCACAATAACTTGGCGAACCGTAAAGGCTGTGGCCCCTGCGACCCAGTAAGAGCGTCAGAGAAAGGCACGTAACAACACTCCATGGTCGACGCAATGGAGGCTTCGTTACCGCCACGGCAACAGCGCTGTCCGCGACGAAAGGTAGTTCTAGGCTTCTTTTTCTTTTAGTAGTGTTGCGGTCAGACTCTTCTGGCCGCAACACTATACAACACAGATAGAAAGACAAAGGAATTAAAGTTCCTTTTCAACAACACTTAATTCGGATCAACTCTTTTTTGGGAACAACACGACTTTTGAACGATGTTTGAACGCTCGCAGCCGAGTAATCGACCGCTTCCGCTCAAAACATCGCCCTGGCATTAGCACGCGCCACAGATAAATGGAGGGTACGGTTGTCTCAGCAACTGTTCTCGAAAAGCTCGCTACTCTGGTAGACGTCAATGTTGTGGCGATGGACGTTCATCCGAAGCAGACAACTCTTGGCGAGCAGAATTCAGCCAGTTCCTCCGGGCTCGCATTAGGCACAGTGACACAAACGCTCGGGTAACGTGGTGTCGCGCGCCTTGCTCTCACACTCTTATTAGGTCGCGGGGGCCATAGCTACGTTCGATAGGAAACAAAGTATAGTGTGCACTCTGAGGTCCAGCAAATTTGGAGTGCACACTAGTTGGGTAGAAACGCTATCATCATCTTTCAACAGTGCAGTTTCGGTTTCGCCCGCAAATCAAAACATTCGTATTGTAACATAAATAATAGCAAAAAAAAAATTTTTTGTTTCAGCAAACATTGTTGTTTCTTGAATTTTGCCCGTCCTAACCAAATAAAAAAAAAAAACTTTTTTTCTCTAGGTTTACTGTATTTTTTTAGCTATCCGGTATGTGACGTCTGTATGCCCTCACTTGGACTTGTGTGGCAGTGCCAGCTGCAGGCAGCAGCTGTCCAGCAGGGTGATCTCCTCGTCCTTGTGGCGCACCGCTTCCTGGATGCTGCGTGTCACGCTCTGCACCGTCTCGCACGTGATCTCCTGGGGATGGGGAGCACAGTCACAACCACAAACCCCTCCCTCGAGCCGTATCGCTTGCCGGTCATCCCCTCGGCGACGGCGGCAGAATGCAACTTGAGTTGTACCTTACGTTTTTCAATTTTATTTTCATTGGGAGAAGCATGCCAAACAATATCTGTAAAGAAGATCTTTTTTTTTTTTTTTTTGATTTGACATTTAGCAATAATTTTTTTAGATTTTTTCGAAATATGATCACCAGACTTAAAACGTTGTTTGGAGACTCTTTTATTAGAGATTGTGACCAAGACATAGTTCGGACTACCAAAAGAAATACCATCGTAGACACTTCTTGCGCAAGGCACGGCAGGCAACATTTTGCTAAGTTTGTCTTTTCGAGAGAGCTCCGCTACGAGTATTCCACCAGAAAGGATTAAACCATAAGGCAACATTAAATGGCATCCCGGAAATTCCACAACGTGTTCGAAGCAACAAGTTTTTGCCTCGTGGTTTTGGTCTCGAATAGCCTAGAGTGCCTCGAAGCATAAAGTATATGCTCCATTTGTATGTTGCTAGACATTACACTTTGTCCTAATTAAATGCATGTCCTAAAACGTGATTATTCATTACACGAAAAGAAAATCTGGCCATCTCTCGAAAGAGAAACAAAAGGCATACTATATCTCACCGGGTAAGGCCTCTTCAGAGACGTGACTAGCACGGATATCCGACTCATGACCTCCAAGTCGTGGACAAGGTCAGTCAGCTCGTCGTAGAGAATTTGCATCGACCCAGAGCACTCTGTAAAAGCAGAAAAAAGAAGAAAAAAAAAAATCAATGTTGAATTGTGCAACAATCTGTCCAGAAAAGCACATCACTCATGTTTGCCGCCTGAACGACCCTCAAAATACTGTTGGCTAACGTACTGCACCGATTGAAACCAGCTACTTTTAACGACTAATTCTGACAAATCTATCTCCGTGTTAATTTCAATAAAGGCTCGAAATAGAAAAAAAAAAAAGGCCAAATGTGATTTTTGAGTTACAGGGTAAGCCGAACGTGATTCATCCTGGATTGCATGATATAGGTCACGTGACCATAGATGGTCAAAATGCAGATATTTAATGCACTGGTAAAAAGTATAGAAAGAATAATGTGAAAGCATGCCGAGTTGTAACATCTCACAGGCCCACTCAACCTATACTGCAGAGACGTATTTACTCATATGTAGGTAGACTCCAAATGTAGGTTAACCCTGATATATAGGATTCTCGCCAAAAAAATAAAAACTTTCAGCCTTTCCACTCTGGTGAAGAACGAAGACCAGCGAAGCTGTACTATGATGGGACGACCTCAAGGACGACTTCTTTGACGACCTCAAGGACGATCGCCTCAGAGGACGACGTCTAGGAAGACCTCGAGGACGACATCTAGGACGATGCCTAGAGAAATTCAGCCTTTCGACTCTGGTGAAAACCAGAGTGGAAAGGCTGGAAAGGTTGTCGCCATCTATGAGCAAGGCCGGCAAGTTGATTGTCTGGTTGCTGCCGTCGCTCATAGATGGCGGTAGCTGTCCAGAGTTTTGTGTCGACATTTCTTTCAGGGGACACGACCCCATGGGAAACTAACCGTTAAGAGCTCCGCAGTAAAAAAAAAAAAAAGATTAGCAGTTTGGCATTAATTTACAGTACAGTCGCAGCGATAGCTTCGACACGTCACAACAAAGTCGTTGGGCATTGGTGTGGTGCGCCGTCGGGCATCGCCGTGGTGCACATGAACGAAGTCGTTCTCCCAGATGCCCTTGCCTACCTCCAGGGTTGCCGATGGGAATGAGGCGTCCAGCCGAGTTGCGGGCTCTCCCCGAGGAAGCGAGCAGGTTGCGTGTGGCAGGGGCAATGTCCTCCTGCACGTCCACCTCCTGCAGGGGCACGGCCCACTTGAGGCTCAGGCGCTCACGACCACCCGTATGGCCACCCTCCGAGGGACGGCCTGTGCAGGGGGAAGGACACGCAGGTCGATTTAACAACAATTAACACACTGGGAGAACAACAGAAGACGGAACCTCGCACGTGCTCTTTTCATATTGACAAACTTCCATCACTTGTTCTATACGGACAAACTATCATCGCACTGCCAGAATTTCTACCATGAGAAAACACTCTAGGTCTGCCGTTACAAATTTGCCAAGAAATCTCTCGTTTGTCTTTTTCATAAAATCTTTCATCAAAATGTTACCCTTTGTCATAAACTTATTACTCTGCCTTTCTACATATCTGCTCGCATCAATCATAGCCATAAGGTTGGTATTCCAAATTTAACTTGGTTATTTCAATATTCTTTTTATGCCTCAAACATAGAAAACTGGAACCACCTTCCCACCCCATTTGCTAACATCACTGATATTGTTTTGTTTAAACGTGCTTTTACTAGTACAGTCAAATCTCGTTATTGGGAACGCTCATTATAACATATTTTTCAGATTTACAAACATTTTCAAAAATCCCCTTCCAAGTGCCTATTGGTTTCAATGCAAAAATATTTCAGTTCTACGAATTTCAAAATACCGAATATTTCAGAATAGCACACGTAATTTATAGGCTTTTATATGAGAACAATCACCTACTACTTACGAATTTATATCGCAGAAAACGGCCGAAAGCAACGATGGATGGCGAAAATAATTTCAAATTACAGAAAGACGCGCATTTTGGTTGCTTGGCAGCTCCCGCAGCGCCAGCCATATTCATCATCAAAGATCAACCCGGAAACAAATCCAACCCTACAACCACAATCCAAAACTGCTGGAAGAAGGAGGGTCTTCTTAAAGCGTCAGTCAACCCACCAAGACGACGAGGGCCCAGAGGAAGACGGCCACGTGAAGGAACTGTGGAACGAAGTAGCTGAGAAGCTTCCGGTGACCCCTTCGGTGACGTTCGTGGACTACGTGCAGTGCGACGATGCAGTATGGACACCGGCGGAACTGACGACTGGCGACATCCTAAACAGCGTTCGTGAGCAAAGCGACTGCAGCGGCGAGAGGGAACCCGAACGATGAAGAGCGAGGAGGCAACGGTCCGCGGAGCAGCAGGAAGAATCGGTCTCCAACTCCGATGTCTTTAGTACTATCAGCAAGTTGCGCATATTTCTGGCAAGGTGTGCTAGTGCGACCGAGGCCGTCCACAGGAAGGTGGACGACATTGAATCGGTTCGTCCTGCAGCGTTTGTGCTACACCTACCAGAAAGAAAATTCGGTTTCTTCTAGTAACTGTGCACGTGTTCAATCGCGTGAGCGGTGCCAGTATGACCAAGGCCGTCAACAAGGTGGACGACATCAAATCGTTCTTCCTGTAGCGTTCTGCTAGACCTATCAGAAGTTTTCTGATTTCTTTTCAATAAATGTGTAGTGTGTTCAATTACGTGGAGCATTTTTTTGTTTTGTGTTTCGGATAAAACCGAGCGTCCGGATATTCCTATTGCAAAGGTAGATCATTTTTGCTCAGATATAATTACGATTTACCAGTTTTCACTATAACAATAATTTCAAAATAACGAACGATTTTTGTGAGTCCGATGAAATTCGTTCTATTGAGATTTGACTGTATGTGCACTTTATAGTTAATATTTTATAGCTCTCCCCTCTTTAATGTTACCTACCTTGAGGATATTTGAAATAAATAAATAAATAAATAAATAAATAAATAAATAAATATAAAAATAAATAAACAAATATGGACACCACCTTTTCCTCAAAAGACGTTTGTAATGTGAGCAGTCTATAATAATGAGACAAAAATGCATGCACTATTTACCCGGTATGTCCCAAAAATTTTGCCCACATAGCAGGATGTCCGTGTTAATATTGTTAGTGAGATACAATTGTACGCTGGAACAGGCAAACGATGAGAATAAGAAAGGAAAAAACTAACAGGGCAACAAAGTCAAACCTAACTAACTGGGACAACCAGTCAAACCAAAGACGCAGCAACGAAGGAAAAGTCTGCATGAGTCTCACCTCGGCGTGACGGTGACGCAAACAAGAAGGTCGTTCAGCAGGAAAAATACGACGCGGCTTTTGAGCTTGATGACAAGGCCACTCTGATCCACCTCTACAAAGAAACCACATTGCGTGTTAGTGAGGGGAAATATGTCTTCCAACATCATAGCTATAAGGTATCGCTTATTCCTATCAACTTGCTCTCACTCCACTAGAACCACAAAAAAAAAGCTCCTTCTTTTAAATACCTTGGCGTTCATTTCACTTCCAACCTGTCATGGAAAACTCATACTGAACAAGCTTCAGCGCAAGTAAAACCTTCAAATTCTTAAAAAGCACTGAAAAGAAAAAAATGTTTTTTTTTTTGTTGAAAAGTTTGGTTGGGACACATGTGTCATAAAATAAATTCCATGCAAAAAAAAAAAAATTTTTTTGAGCAATATTGACATGGCGTAATATTTATTTCAAATTCTGCGTGCAAAGTCCATGACGTCATGGAATGGGTCGTACACTTTTTCCACCTCAGGGATGAGTCATCACACTCTCTCTACGTCAACGTGATGGCCAAGTCCGATCCACTCTTCCTCCATGTGCCCGAAATGGGCACTGGAGGAGAGGTGGCTACCTCTCCCTCCATGTGCTCATTTCGGGCACATGGAGGAAAAGTGACTACCAACTAAATCACGTGTCGCGCGTCAACATTGCTCTACATGCGAACTGTTTAAAAAGAAATTTTTTTTAAACAGTCTTGCAAGAGATACGCGTGTCAAGAAATAATTTTTAGTGGCCTTTAAAAATGCCATCTTGCTCGACTTCACCAAAAGTCAAACAGCTGTCATACTGCACCTTGTCAGATCCCTACTAAAATACGCCTCTATCATCTGGAACCCTCATCAGACTAATCTCTCCGACATGTTAGAATCAATGCAAAACCGCGTGACTCGTTTCATACTGCACAACTGTTCAACGTCAAGCATTTCAATACTAAAAACTCAATCTCATTACCTCCTTAAAGACGGACGCACCGTAGATCGACTGTCTTTTTTCATTAACATGTTTTACAAACCTTGGACTGATCGCAAGTTCTTCTCAGCAGACAATCATACTATCTCCCTTCGTCGTGACCATTGTCATTAGCTCGAAGTGCCTTTTGCTACAACTAACCCTTTTAAAAATTCGCCCCTCATTTTGTGTATAAGCGATTGGAATGCATTACCAGAATCTCTCCTAACAATCATCCCTTGTTTTCAACAGAGGTCACTCGACATGTGTTTTCACGCTAAAACAACCAAAGCAGGGCAGGAGCCACAGGCACAAAGAAAACAGGGGCAAGCAGCCACTGACCAACTGAAGCCACGTCGTCCTGCCGTAGTAGGAAGTGGTCGGCGCCATCCACAGATGTTGAAGAAGCCGCAGCCGCAGCCAATGCCTTGAGAAAAGGAATGGTTTATTTAGCTGGGAGGGTCCAGAATGGCTGACTGTCACACTCCTGCCACCAACAACCTTAGCAACAAGAAATCGTTATTTCAGATATGTCCTGCTCCTCGCAGTGCCTTGACAATGCATGCATGTTCAGAGCTAGCGTGATGAAAGAACATTGTATGCGCTGAAAGTTGGAGAAATTAAAGACCCCCGCCATTCCTATGAAGCCCTCAGTGACTATTACTACACTCAAGATGGTAACGTCCAACGATAGAATAGCCTTGTTTAGGTCATTGCTTCAGAAGATAAGTCTGCACACAGAACCAGTTGGATGGCCATACACATCACAAGTGGAAGCTACGATCATACACGAAATTTCATAGTTTGAAAGCAGAGATCCCAATTAGCTGCTCAACGACTTAATTTGGCATCTTCAATGAAATGAGGTTCTGGCCCCTGCCACAGCTAAGCCTAAGAGTTTTTGCAATATTTCGCTACAAAGCTAACCAGCCTTGGCAGTGCTTTTATTTGAGCCTGTCCTAAATAAGATCAAGCGAGTTTATTTCAAGCACATTTTCCACGAGTCACCTAGCAAGGCCTCAAATTTGGCGTCGACACATTCCAAAGAACTTTCTGAAGCAGCGTCTCACCACGCCTCTAAACCATGGGTTCTCAAACTGGATTGCTAGGAACCTAGGTGTCCCTTAGAAGCATCCTCCTCGTTCCCCCAGAGCTCCTACTATCTTCTCGACCACCCTTGAAGTAAATAGTTTTTTTTCCCCCAGTTTCATCATTGTTTTAGGAGATCTGAACCATCTATTGATGTATAACTATGAGCCAAACGCTCCCTATTTTGCACGCTATTATTTAAAAAGGTCCATGAGCTTCTGCAATGCTTTATCAGGACCACTGCCGAGAACACGAGGGCTCCTCGGCTTTCAGTCGAGGACTGCCGATATCGAACTAGCTCTAAAAACTGTCTCGAAGCTACCCTGCAGTTCAGACTTTGCCATCACCCCCCTACCCCTCTCCTTGCCTCTTGGCCCAGCGCAGTTATGGATTGCTCGGCATACCTTCAGGGAAAACTTGGACTCCAGGAAGCCCAAGACCTGAAGCACAGCGTGGTGTTGCTCAGCGGCCCGCTTGCGCTCGTTCAGCGCTTCAGCGAGAGCTCAGCTGGGTGAGTGCAAGCTGCAGGGACATGCGATCGAGGTGGCCCTTGGGAGTCTGTTTCAACAGAGTCCTGCACCGAAGAACGACAGAGTTTGGTGGCCCTGCCACTTCAGCCTATGCTGCCCAAGCAGCAGTACAATGTGACTTCCGCACAAAGATAAAACTATAAAGTGGGCACAAGCCCCTTAACGGACAAAGAGCGTGCTGGTGGAGTCAAGATTGAAGAAAAATAAACAAGTGGGACGAAGATGACACAACTGCATCTTTCAACAAGTAACGGACATATAGAATTCCAAAGGCAAGCAACCGATCAAAGGCGGGAAAATCGAGGAAAGGAAAGTAACTTTCACTTTCCTTTATTTTCCTCCTTTAATTGGCTGCTAAACTTTTTGAAATTCCTATATGTCCGTCTTAGCTGAGATGCGGTCGTGCCGTCTTCGTCCCACTTGCTTTATTTCTTCAATCTTATCCAAGCCTGATTGGCCCATTCAAATGCCTTCGCTCTGTCGCAAGCGGGAGACGACCATGACCTTTCACACTTTTTGTCGTTTGAGGTAAGACGGTTGGTAACAGCAGTTTTGCAACGATAACAACCAACACTGAGCTGTGGAGCGCTAAGCGTCGGCCGCAACAATATTTGTGCATACAAGCACACACACAAGTAAGCAGCCCTTTTCAATGAGGCCGCAAGCCAGCAAAGCAAATCTTCGAAGACGTTGCCCTATTCGAGCGCAAAGCAAGAGAGGGGCAAGAGAGAAAAAAGAGAGTGTGGGGCGTTGTTCGACACTCGATGATAACATAGCCGAAGCGTCTCCGTACCACGTGCAGGCCAGTAGTTGGCGGGCAGGAGCCCAATGTTGCCTGCCGCAAGCAAAAGGTTTCGGTTTCGCTTTGTGATTTTTGTTTAAGCGAGGTTTGCAAGAAAACTTACTTTTTGAAAAACGAATGGCGTAGTGCCCGTTTAATAATAGTTTTGACATCATAATCACCCGTAACCCCAGAATGCTCCCGGAACTGACCGGAGTTGCAGTATAATAGCCCAGAGCAACCCAACAGGTAGTGGCACACATTCAGAAGCATACAAAGAGAAAACCCATGCTCGGGACAGTTCAAGTAATTACAGTAAAACCTCATTATAACTTGAAGTTGGAAGGGAGCGTAATTGCTTCGTTATAACAATTAGTTAATTCGTTCAAGCCATTTGTTCCACTTCTACCGCCGATCAGCAAGCTAGGAAGGATGGTACTCTCACCACCGAATCCGACATAGGAGGCCTGCACGCGAGCAAACTACCGTGGCATGAGAAGAAAAAACAAAAAAATGAAAGAAGAAAAAAACAGCGATCCTTATACGACTTTATCCGTGCATCACATCGCTGGAATGCTCCCGCTATTTACACGGCTCACTTTGCAGCAAAAGTCCATGATTCGATGTTTGCAGCGTCTTCTTCAGGCCAGTGATCGCGCTTTTCTGCAGCAGCAGCTATCACCGAGTCCATCACCTGCCCCGTCATCGTGAGCGCCAAAAAGCTGGCGCCCAGCAGATCCGCACGTATCCAGCGCTTGTACTGGCGGACACCGACACTTCGGAGCTTCGCAAACGATACGGCTCCTTGCTGCTCGTCGACACATTCGTCGCTGTCTCTCATCAGGCTTTACCCCCGATCGCAGAACGCATGCAGTCGGAGTCGTTTTGCGCACAAAGAAACTTTTGTCATTGTCCATCTTGCCCTACGGGCCCGGTGCATGCGTTCCACGCGAAGGGGAGGCCGGGAGACTTCGGCGCAGCTTATTGCATGTTGCCAGGCGGCTTTGAGCACACGGGAGTTCGCGGCTGCTAAGCGTCGCGGGGCACGAATTGCCGCCTCGTTACTCACTTTGAAGAAGTTGAAGGGGGGCCGTAATTAGTTGCCGTTAGATACTGCATTTAGTTCTAGAAACAAATGGTTAGGTATACCTAGGGTGCCTGCATGTTTCCGCCGCTCCGCTGTTTGGGGTGACGACAACTGGTTATGATACCTGATGCCGACAAACCGAGTGTTGCCTACCTCGTTGCCAAGAAAACGCAACCTCCACTGTTTCAGCCGACCATTTTGTCACTTGCCGTCGTGCGCGCTCGGACCTGCGCCGCTAATCCTCGTTAGGAAGCCGGGGGCGCTCTGCCACTCGTTCCGGCGGCTTGAGGTTTCGGCGTTCAGTGCCGGTCTGTGGCAAGATTCCATTTTTGTCACGGGAACTCGCGTTTACGATAAAAGCAACGCACGCTTCCCTGCTCGCCACTTCAAAATATGGAACACCCGGAATAAAAAGAAGCGGCAGCCACGGAAGTGACCCACCATCCCTGCACACCGGGCCCTCCGACTCCTCTTATGACGCGGAGACGAGGAAGTGGCCTCCTGGTGTTGCCGGTGTGTCGAGACTACAGAAAACTCCCAACGTTGAATATGCGTTTAGCGAAATAAGAATTGGTAAAAAAATGGCCGGTGGGAGAGGCTTTGGAAAAGGGTAACAGGGTGGCGCCACCCTAAAGCGGGCCCGAGCGAAACATGTAGGCACCCTAGTTGCCACCCATTGCAAGGGAATTTTTAGCCGTTAGAGCGAGGTTTCAAATGCATGGGCTTCTATGGGGGGTTTGAGGGGAATTACAATTACTTCTTTATATCCATTAATTCGTTATATCCGTTTCAGTTATACAGTTAAACCTGGATGTAACTAGCGAACCTGCTTACTCTAGCAAAATCCTCTATTTAACTAACTTTTTCAATTCCCCGGCTGGCGATCTTCATAAAAGCCCTTGTATTTGTGAACTCAATGTGGCAAACTTCGCACTGAATAACCTTCATTTAATGAACTGCTTACCGCCACAATCTCCATTTTTCTTTGGACGCAAACTTGTTAGATATTTCGGACCTAAAGGCGGAACAGTGACTTACCCTAGAAATAGTGTCTATTCCACGACCAATGTTTAGGACAGCCCAAGTCAATTCGGTGTCGGAAAAATCGTCGAAGCGTCAATGAAGAATTTCATCGAGCGCCATTTAGATTCTATGTTGGCTGCAAATGGATTAGCCCCGTTTTGGCAAGAACTACCGTACAGCTACTTGAGTACTCATTCGTACCGGTAGATGACGCTATACTAGCATTTTTCTATTGGCTACGTCATCATCATGTATTATCATTTTGCTTTTCCGTTTCTTATGTCTTGATGCCATTTTAAACGCTGGTAATTTCGCGCCTCTTATCTCGTTCGCACAACGCTGTGGACGTCCTTAGCCCCATCTATTCACTGCCGCCGCTATGTGCTATTAAGCCGCGGAATGTACTCGGCCATAACGCTAGAAAGAGAACGCGCGATTCTCAGCTTATGGTGCTGAGCCGGAAGCGGAGGGCGTAATGACGGCCCGCGCAGGCAGTGATGTGATTGGCTAAGCCATTTTGAAACACGTTTTGGAGCAACCAAAACAGTGTTTTGGAGCAACTCTTAAATGCTTGGCCTTTAGACAGCTTAAAGCCAGTGTTTTTGGAGCAGCAAAGCGGCTTTTACGTTGTGAACAGTGTTTTGGGCAGCAAAGTGGATTTTGGAGCAGATATTCTTAGAAATAAAATGGTAAGTGTTGTACAAGCGAGGGCAGTTGTGTTGTGTTGTGTTCTGATGTGGCGACGTTGTGGCGGAGACCGTTCTCCTGCTTCTACTCGCTCAGACATCCCGCCAGTGTACAATTCCTAGAGGCATTGCCAAGCAATTTCTGAAAAACCGCTTGCCCCTGTTTTACTGGCACCCGACGTCGCATAGATATTCGTCAAAGTAAGCAAGCGTAAAACAATGGGTTGCAAGGCGTCTCGACTGGTGCCTCAGTGCACTTGATCATGTTCGCATGCCAGTGAGGCCAACTTTCGGCAGGCTTGCTGTTGGGCATGCTTCAATCAGCCGCGGCGCGGGCAACGGCCTTCCAGTCGAGAGCCGAGCCATGCCCTCAGCTCCGTCGCTTCTTATCCCCAGAATTGTACCCCCAAAATGTAACTTTGAGCACGCGACAAAACGGTCGATTCTTAGCTGATACTTGCCAGGCGAAGCAGAGCAGGTACAAGCTAAACACACAAAAAATAAAGAACATAATTGCATCGATGCAAGGCATTGCGAGCCAGCCTCAAAGCGTTCTTAGGCTGGCTTTGTACAGCGACTGAACTTCGAGACAAATAAACACGCTGTGCGGCGTTCAATGATCGCAGACATTACTAGCGTTGCTTTAGCTACGCCTCTCTGCACCAGCTATATGTACCAATACTCACGTGCGGAATTCCCAGTACTCGAAGAAGGCCCGCGCCAGGAGTCTAGACGATCAATACTTTGACAAAGCAATCTTTGAATTAAGATAGATTTTTGTGTAGTAACGTATGATTTAAACAAGAACAGGAATGTTAATGAACATGTGGCGGTACTTAATTTCATTTTAGAAGTACCATATCTGCAGTGGTGTGGGAACGGCAACATTCGACGTGCAGCGACACGGTGACTGGGCAGTGACCAAATATAGATTTCCCACGGCCGTGGCTTCAGCTCACAAAGTAACTTCTGCCACGCATAAACGTGGTTTCGTTCAACAGCATGACGGCATGGCTGGTACCCGGCACGCTAGCGTCGGAGCGTGTGCAGACATCCGCGTCTACTCGCTGAAAATATATAAAAAATAAATAAACGAGAGACGAGACTCACAAGGCGAGAGCGTGAGCACGCGAGGCGCCGGGAAAAACCATGCAAGGCCGTGTCAGCGCGGCCGCTTGCGCCACTATAAAATACGCCTGCTCAATTACAGTACTCAGTTTAGTTTCGGTTTTGAAAGGCGACCTAAATTGGTCCTTTGGCGCAGGCTTGGCGCAGATTACCCATATTTTGGCGAAATGTAGCAGGATGTAGCAGGAGTTAGCCCCTTGGCGCAGTTTGGCGCAATTGGCGCAGCAATCACATCACTGCGCAGGGCCAGGGCCGTGCGCTTCTCAGACACGCAGGGGACGAACCTCACTCAACGCTCGTGAATGCCGCACAGTATGGCCACTCGGCCAGGTTCGCTGCCGTTGCCATCGATCACAAGGGTTCGATCCTCAATTCCGCATCTTTCAAAAATTCAACTCCATCGAGGGCCGAGCAGGCGGCCATAGCTCTCGCCCTCCTGGACGATAGTAGATCGCACATCTACACAGACTCTAGATCGGCAGTTCGGGCTTTTGCTTCTAACTCATCTCCGACGAAGCCTATAAAATTCTTGGCACAAGATTATCTCCCTGCACACCATTACTTGGCTTCCGGCGCATCTCGATGCTCAGCTAGATTCCCTTACCAACCTCAACGATACTGCTAACTCGGGCGCGCGCTCTAACCCTTTGCGCCGGGAAGGACGCCGATCTTCAGGGTGGCTACGGGGAATTTAAAGACATCCTGTTCACTGTCAACGAAGTCAACAAGCACTATCAAATGGGCAGGCAGACTTTTCCGCCTCCGCACGGTAAACTCTCCAGGTCTCAGGCAATCACACTCAGAATGTTGCAGACTAGATCATATCCCAGTTTAGCTTTCTTCAGCATCATTGCTCCGATACCTTCAAGTCTACTTGCCCGGACTGCGGGTCGGTTAGCAGCTTAATCACATACTCTGGCGGTGCCCCTCGCTATGGGGGCCCAATAAAGTCACTGAGGAGGAGTGGAGCTCTGCCATCACGAGTTCCGAGCTTCTCCCGCAACTCCGGGCTGTCCAGAGCCCACGATGCAGCGGTGAGGCTAGGCCTCCCCGTCCCCACGTGGGAGCGGCCCGCGGTGCTGCTCTAAGGGCAGCGCTTCTCAGGACCTCAATAAACTTCTTTGTCTGTCTGTCTGTCTATTATTCAGACGTTTTTTCGGTCCCTGCAGACTCCAGATAATCGATCGGCGTACTGTACCTAAAATGCAGATATATTCTTGTCCAATTGCTCTACCGCGAGGGAGGTCTTGGATGCCGCCGATGTATTTTGCCGGGTCGCCCGCTCCCAGGACGACGACAGCGCTCT
Organism: Ixodes ricinus; assembly: GCA_037355805.1. Lineage (NCBI taxonomy): Eukaryota > Metazoa > Arthropoda > Arachnida > Ixodida > Ixodidae > Ixodes > Ixodes ricinus. The sequence continues at coordinate 54,042 of JAZHYW010000608.1, read as the reverse complement.
AAATGCTTTGGTGTTCTTTGAGCGCTTGCGTGCTGCCTCCGCTTGCGCGAAAGACACAAGGCAAGCTTACAGACTTCTTTTCCACTAAATAAATGACGTGGCGAGTTTTCCCACGTGGATTTTTAATTTCCGCTTTCTTTCCACGTGGCCTTTACGAAGTCCCGCAAAAACCTGCATGCGTGAAATCCTCCATATAACGAATTATTGCTAACTTTAATCAATTTCGTTATATCCAGGTTTAACTGTAACAAGGTCTTACTGTATATCTTTTCTGAAGCTTGCAGATGTAATCGACTTTCGGTAAACGCTTCCACTCTCCCATACGAGGCATGTGTGCGTGTAGTATGCTGCAAGCACATCCGCACAGACGCGCACTGGGGGATCCTGAAGGGGTGATCTCCGGGCTCCATCGTTCCTTAACCTGATTCCAACAGCAGTCGGGCAGCATCACTTTGCACTCCGTCACCTGTTTTCTTGTTTGCCGTTTCCCCAGTTTGCCATTTGCCTTGGTGGAGAAGGGGGAAAGAACTCAAGGGTCTCCGTGTGCCCCCGTGAAGGCTCGCATCCTTTCGGCACTCGGCCTTCATAATAAGCGTGGTCGGCCGCCGATACACTTCAAATTACCGGTTCAAAATGCGTGCATTTCGGTAGGGAACACGTTGAATGAGGGATTACTATATATGTTTTGCAAGATTAGGAGGTAACACAAAGTTATACTAAGAAGAAGCTTTCACACCACACCACACCACACCACACCACACCACACTACACCACACTACACCACACTACACCACACGACACCACACTACACCACACTACACTACACTACACTACACTACACTACACCACACTACACCACACCACACCACACCACACCACACCACACCACACCACACCACACCACACTACACTACACTACACCACACTACACCACACCACACCACCACACCCCCCCCCATAAAAATGCAACTCGAGTTCTCAAAAAAGCATTCCAAAGCTAGCATCGCTCCACCTTGTACCACCGAATACAACCCCAAAAACAATGAGCAGCTCAAAATTGAGTTGAATTAAGGGAGATGCTAAAACGAGACAAGGCATCACCTGTAGGAGCAGGATGAACTGCGGGAACCTCTGGACAGGCTTGACCATGAGCCCAAAGAAGGAGAGTCGGTCAGGGCTGTAGATCTGCTTCATCTGCTCCAAGAAAAGGAACAACTTTTGAGCGCGGGCCGGCTATGCAAAGTCACCTACCTATACAGTGGAAAGTCTCGGTTAATTAAAACGCTCTTAATTAAAACTCGCGGATAACTCAAACTAACATGAAGGTCCCGTCCTATGTGTTTCCAGGAAGGGAACTCCCGGTAATTCAAACTTTGCATTATTCAAACAAAGTTCTGGTCCCCTCGGGTTCAAATTGACGAGATCCCACTGTACTTACCGACCTGACTGGTCGAATACGACATTAAGGGTGTGCTCGACAGACGCATCCGATATTCTGCTTAGGTCTCAAACTCGTTTTATAAAGGAGAAATATCGCGTTTCTAACAAAACTTGCAAAACCGGAAAGATGACGCCATTTTAAAAGCTGTTCGTACAACATTTATATAACATTTTCACTCGACAGAAACTAGGCAAAAGGTGGATCGAAGCCCTGACCCCAATTCCGAATTAGTTAAAACAGAGCTGCGTTTGAGACGGTGTCTAGTCCTCTTTTCCCGTCCTCGAAGTTTTCCTTGCATACCTCAGTCTCAGGTTCCACTATGTATGATCAAAAGGTAGTCACCGTAATTTACTCGCAGAATGAACGCACTTTTTTTTCCGAAAATCGAGGCAAAGTTCATTACGCGAGGTAACTCGCAAAATGAACGGACCTTTTATCCCGCAAAAATCGACGTAACTTCTTATCTCTTTGCGCGCGGCGCGGCAACTAACAAAGCTAAACTGCGATGCGCAAAAAAAAAAAAAAGCCCCTTCTCCATGTTTTTTTTTCTTGCTTTCCGTGTTGTTGTTTTTTTTCCCCCGCCTTTCGCAAGTTGTTTTGTTTGCCCACGCTGCCTATGCTTTCGCGACCTCGCTGCACCAGGATAGAAAAGTGTGTTCATTTCGAGGGCTTCTCGCTTCTCTTTCCAAAGTGCGAGGAGGAGGCGAGGGCAAGATCTTTCATTATGTGCGCTTTGCTTAGGCGAGGGCTTCTCTGCTTTTCTTTCTTATCTCCTTGCGCGACGACCCTGGAACCAAACTGCGTCGTGCAAAAAGAAAAAAAAAAAGCTCCTCTTATGTTTTTTTTTCTCTTAATTCTGTGTATTTTTTTTTTTTGCTGTCTTTCGCAAGTTGTTTTGCTTTGCTTAGGCGAGGGCTTCACCGCTTCTCTTTCCTATCTTCTTGCGCGCGACGCGCGACCCCAAAACCAAACTGCGCTGTGCAAAAAAAAAAAAAGCTTTTTTTTTGTTTTTTCTTAGTTCTGTGGATTTTTTTTTTTTGCCGCCTTTTGCAAGTTGTTTTGTTTCGCTTTGCTGAGGCGAGGGCTTCTCCGCTTCTCTTTCTTAACTCCTTGCGCGCGGCGCGCAACCCAAAATCCAGACTGCGCTGTGCAAAAAAAAAATATTTTTATGCTTTTTTTTTGCTTTCGTTGGATCTTTTTTTATTTTTTTAACGCCTTTTACAAGGCGTTTTGTTCGCTCACGCTGCCCATGCATTCGCGACCTCGCTGCACCAGGATAGAAAAGTGCGTTCATTTCGCGCGCGTGGAGGAGGGGGTCAAAATTTTGACGTCCGAGTTGGGGGTGCGTTTATTACGCGAGTGAAAAAAAAAGTCAAAATTTTGAGAGCCGACTTGGGGGGTGCGTTCATTACGCGAGTGCGTTCATTGTGCGAGTAAATACGGTATACATAAAGCACGAACGGCAAAAATCTGGTGGGAAGAACTTGGAAAAGAGCCTCCTGAAAACCTGAGAATGGCCTCGACATTTCACCGAAAGATCTAGTCCCGAAGAAGCCAAGTTCCTTAGTGAAATGTTAGGTGAAACGTTAGCTCCTACTCTGAGGTTTCAGGAGATTCCTTGTAAGTCCAAGCTGTACATACCTATTAGTATCTAGAAACTAGCAACATTACTGAAACAGCACATAATTATACAAACACCAGAGCAATTATTACACAAATCATAGGTCCCAAGTAAAGTAAACAATGTGGCATTTAGCAATCAAGAGTATGCAAAACAAATTTAAAAAATCATTCAGACAAGATACATATCAGCAAAAGGAAACAAGACCATGAAAAGTGCTTCTAAAGCTGAGCAAACACAAAAGAGTGCTGATCTAGCTACAGTGCAAAAACCAAATAAAAACTGAGAACCAAAAAATAGGTACGCATGTGGGTGCACATTCTAAGTCGCACTGTACGTACAGCATGCCGTGCACCATGAACGACATTGCCCGTCTTCTAATGGCAGGGCAAAACACAGCCACTAAAGTATTCACGCAGACGTTTAGTTTGCAAAGCAGAGCTGCAAACGAGTCCATTGTTGGGTAACATAATCATAACACTCGCAGCAATTCAGACAAGCGGCCGCCTGTGGCTCCGAGACATAGCGTCGACCCACGGAGATCCCCAGGCATAGGCGTAGACTTCGGGGGGGGGGGGGGGCATCGGGGCTCGTGCCCCCCTGGTGAGATCCGGGGGAAGGGGGGGGGCTCCCCCCGGGCCCGGGCCATGATCCTTATTGAGACGCTGTTTACGTGCCATGTAACGAGCTTCTAGTAGTGGCATGTAAACAAAATAACGCCCACGTCGCCTTTATTGACAAAATACATGGGAAATGGAATCTCAGCGTGCTTTCGTTAGCTTCAATCTCCAGTTCTGGCAACAAAACTATGCGCAGCCCCCCCCCGAGAACTGTAGCCTGCCTCCCGGGATAATAAAAGTCTACGCCGCTGTCCCCAGGTAACAGGTTCGAATCCCGGCCGAGCTAAACAGAATCTAGCGAGAGGGTTGTGGCGGAGAAGGCGCCACAAAACCAACCCAGGTGGTCGAACCTAATCCTCAGTCCCTCCTGGGGGCGTGCCGAGGTGCCCATCGATTGCTTTGTGCCCATACTGCCATCTAAATTTAAATTCTTTAGCTCGGACAAGTCCCTCACTTGAATCTAGAAGCCTCTGTGATTAGCCTCCCAGCATGAAAGCTTAGAGCTATGACTATGAAGGAATTCAGAAGCTCACCAGTATGCACTTTGCAGGAGCTAAGCCTAAGGCTGCACAGTCCCATTTCTCATCACAGCTGCCGTCAGCTGACCGCATAGACTTTCGCAGCGAAAGCATGAAACAGATACTATGTGCGTAGCCAAACAAGAATTGACCGCATCTCCACGTGGTGAATGATGTTGGTTGGGGCGAAGCTCTGGGTGGTGCTTGTCTTGCGGAGACGCTGAGCCGCAGCGTGCCGAGCCTTTCGTTAGTTTTCATCCATGTCAGAAAGAGAATGTGTGGTATGGAACGTGGTTATATACGCATTTGAGACATTTGACCGCAGCGCCCTCACGAGGGTCTATAAACGTTGAGCCAATGCATGCAAAGTTCAACGCATAAGTTATATACGCATTTGACCTGCCAGCGCCCTCTCCTGTATAGGCGTTGAAAGGCGGCTTCCATGCAACGTTTCATCACGAAGACAGAAACCCCAGGTCTTGAGTTACTACCACACAGCTCAGAGCCCCCTACTCGCCCTGTCGCTGCGCAAACAAATTTCAACTTTTTTTTTCATCGGTTTTTTTTTTTTTTACACAAAAAACCTGGAGCTTACATGAGCTTGTAATTTTTTTATCTTTTTTTTTTTTGCCCTACTAACGAGCACGTGAGCATGTGCTCACGTGCTCTTGAGCACGTGATCTCACAAGCAGAAGCACGAGCACCCGACGCCGGCCTACGGCGGACGGACCTACGGACATGGCTAGCCCTAAGGGCTTCGCCCCTAAAACCACTACAGCCACTGCAAAGAGAACAAGGTTCCTCAAACTACCAACGATAGCTACAATGCAATTGCGAGAAAAATTAACTCGAGAGTGACGAAACAGGGCACTGCAAGACAAAGGGTGCATACTTCTATGCCCCTAACAATGAAACAATGCACCGTGCACACTCGGTTGGGAACAAACGATAAGAGTGCATCTTGCAATCCGAAGACCAGCAAAAACCAAAAAATCCTAACTGGGGTTGCAGCACACCAAAGGGATCAGGCACACTGTGGACCGATTGCGGTTCGGATGGGCACAGGTCACTGCTAGCAGTGGTGGCGACGTAGGGAGGTAACGGTGGTTGGGTGAAGCAAAAACAAACCGGGTGCATCGCATGGCATTCACGCTCGCCACCTCCGAAAAGAGCCCTCACCTTATACGAGTTCCTCCCTGCACCGCTCCTTCTTCACAGGGTGGGGAGCACGTGACTGAGTGCCACAAAACACAAGCCAGTTCTAGCAGTGGACCTCAATGCTTGCGGTTAATCAAGAACTGCCTCCTACACACTTCGTTTGAGGCTCGTGTCATCTCTGCCTAACTTAAAGTTGCAAGGGAGGTAGTATATGTATGGTAACCTCCGGATGACAGTGTTTCTCAAATCAGAAGAGCTAGAAAAGACAGCATTTCCTAACACGTGTGACGGTCATTCGAAGTAATTGTCGCAGGCTGAAACCGTTTTGTGCGTACCAAAATTCGAAAGCTGTTCGTCGCTACGACTGCTCTTTTCTTTTCATCCGACAGGTTGTATACCCCAATATGCAATCCAGTCAGGTTCCTTTGCCCACTTCCCCAAATTCGGACACACAGGTATTGTCAACAACAAAATTAAGAGTTCACAAATGGAAATTTTAACACAACCATACAACCCGACCAGACAGACTTCTGTCAAATACATTCATGTTAAAATAAAAATGTAAAACATAACCAGATAGAGACATGCACCTCCCTTCAGGGTTTCTTGAACACCTAAATCCTCTTTTTACCCCCTAAGCCAATTATTTTTCCAATTTAAGAAATTTAAGCATAGCTGAGCCACACACTGATGCAGAATACAACCGAGGCTCTCATTCCCTTTTCCTTGAGTGCACATTGTTGTTATTAACGAGCTTGTAAAACTCGTAGACTTCTCAACTGCCTCCGTCTTCCAATGTCAGGGGAAGTGGGCACTTCCACTCTTATTCGAGGCAACTAGTGCTTAAAATCGAGATCAAACGGTTGGAGTGCCCCAGTCTCGGGAACAGACACAAAACAAGCCGTCTCTTCGGATACTGACATCCGACACTTTGAAGACGGACAGGAAGCCACGGTAGATGCTCTGGGAAGGCGAACGCACCTTGAGGAATTCGGAGAAGGCAGACTTGCTCTTGGCGGCCTGCTTGGCAGTTTCCATGGCGGTGCTGAAGTTGTTGATGAAGTCGCTGTAGATGTCGAGCACCACCGACTTGGAGAACTAGAGTGGGCACACCAAAGAAAGGAGGTGCGACGAAATTTAAAAATGGACGCACGACACTCCTCAGGCGGCCGGAGGCGTCGCCGACCGGCGCATGTGCCGCGTCCCCAAAAGCAGTCCTTCACTTTCCGCCCGGTGAAACGGGAGAGGACGGCAAACGCACCAGTCGAAGACGCGTTCTGGGCACCGTGAGGCCATCAGAGAACGGACGACGGCAGCCCCTTTATGTGAGGGCCGTTCCCGAGAAGAGGAGGGAACTGACCGAGGCGAGGAAGACGTCCCCGATCCTCTCCCGTTCGTCCCACTCGCAGACGCATTGGGTGAGGGCGATGCCGAACAGGGTGTGGCACTGCAGGATCTCCTCCAGCCGGAAGAACATGGTGTCCACCTTCCGCTGGCTCACCAGGGGCGGCTGGCTGTTCACCAGGGGCCGCTTGAAGTCCTGTCGGCGCGCGGAAGGGAAGAAAAAGTTGCCCCACGTACCCAGGTTCCCGTAAGGTTGGCATACAATTCGGACAGTTGCCGGAAACCACTGCGTAAACACCCTTGTTTGAAAGGCCGTTCATTTACTTTACGCAGACAGACATTATTTTAAGGACGGAAGACCGTTTCGAGCAACGTGGCACCGGCAAACTGCTCTGTTTCGGACTTCTAGGGACATGTGACGAGATACACCTTTTTTGATTCCGATTGTATGTTTTTACAACAGGTATCGCGGCCATCTACAATTAGATTATGTTTGTGATGAACACCAACAAGATTGTGTGAATATTTTAATTTTCTAATAGTAGTTTCGAATAATACACTATTCGATATTCGTTTTGGAGATGAACCGCAACATTTGTATTTTCTAAGTGTGTGCATGGCGTAGGTTTGCCCCTTGTAGCTAGCCACTTACCGAAACATTGATACGCTGCGGAGAAACAGCACCTGCAAAGCTTGCTTCCACAGGTGTTGCTCCTCTACAGTGCACCAGTGCTCGGTAGAGTGTGCTCAACATAGCTAGCCCACCACGATCAACACTTCGAGAAAAACAAATATTGCAGTCGTGTGCTTAGAAAAGCACACTTAAATCAAATGCACCTGTAATATATATATATATATATATATATATATATATATAAAAAAAATTTGTTTGTGAATGTTGATATCTAGATTACAGTTAGATTTTTAAACCCGCATTATAAATTTATAATTATGTTATTTTATTTTTTTCCCCAAATTTGAGATTGCAGAAAGTATATTTGCATATAGCAAACAAGATTTGTATAAATCTAAAAAACAATACCGCTCAGCATTTCTATGGGCTCAATTTTGTCAAATGTATTGTTTTCTTACCACCCCAGTGTAAAGCATTAGATTCTCTGAGGCCACAGTCTATAAATATAGTTATAGATTAAAATTAATTTAGCTTATAAATAGACAAGGGAAAGTCTGGGGAACAACCTTCACGAGTTTAGCTGGTTTCTATTTAAGCATGGTGCAACAGTAGTGGAAAGGCTTGGGGAAGCTATTCAATATTTGATTCGAAAATATTTGGCCAAAACCACTACCGTATTTACTCGCACAATGAACGCACTCGCGTAATGAACGCACCCCCAAGTCGGCTCTCAAAATTTCGACTTTTTTTTCCCTCGCGTAATAAACGCACCCCCAACTCGGGCGTCAAAATTTTGACCCCCTCCCTCCACGCGCGCGAAATGAACGCACTTTTCTATCCTGGTGCAGCGAGGTCGCGAATGCATGTGCAGCGTGAGCGAACAAAACGCCTTGTGAAAGTCGTTAAAAAAATTAAAAAAAAGATCCAACGGAAGCAAAAAAAAAAACATAAGAGATTTTTTTTTTCTTTTTGCACAGCGCAGTTTGGATTTTGGGTTGCGCGCCGCGCGCAAGGAGTTAAGAAAGAGAAGCGGAGAAGCCCTCGCCTAAGCAAAGCGAAAACAAAACAGCTTGCGAAAGGCGGCAAAAAAAAATCCAGGGAACAAGAGAAAAGAAAAAAACAAAACAAAGAAGCTTTTTTTTTTCTTTTTTTTCTTTCTTTTTTTTGCACAGCGCAGGTTGGTCGCGAGCCGCGCGCGTCGCGCAAGAAGATAGGAAAGAGAAGCGGCGAAGCCCTCGACTAAGCAAAGCAAAACAGCTTGCGAAAGACGGCAAAAAAAAAAAAAAAATCACGGAATTAAGAGAAAAGAAAAAGCATAAAGAGGAGCTCTTCTCTTTTTTCGCACGACGCAGTCTGGTTCCAGGGTCGCGCGCCGCGCGCAAGGAGACAAGAAAGAAAAGCAGAAAAGCCCTCGCCCAAGCAAAGCGCACATAATGAAGGCATCCTGCCCTCGCCTCCTCCTCGCACTTTAAAAAGAGAAGCGAGAAGCCCTCGAAAAGAACGCACTTTTCTACCCTGGTGCAGCGAGGTCGCGAAAGCATGGGCAACGTGGGCAAACAAAACAGCTTGCGAAAGACGGGGAAAAAAAAAACACAGAAGCAAAAAAAAATGGAGAGGGGCATTTTTTTTTTTTTGCGCATCGCAGTTTGGCTTTGGGGTCTCCGCGCCGCACGCAAAGAGATAAGAAGTTACTTCGATTTTTGCGGGATAAAAGGTCCGTTCATTATGCGAGTAAATACGGACGCAAAAATTTTACCTCGCGTAATGAACGCACCCCCCAACTTTGCCTCGATTTTTCGGAAAAAAAAGTGCGTTCATTATGCGAGTAAATACGGTATTCGCCTAAACCTCGTGTAAAACAAACCCTATTTGCACATGCCTAGACGTCAATCCCCTTTCTACAAAGTTAGGAGTAGGGGCACTTCGGGTCCCTTCCATAACCCGAGTGGCCAAGAAGTAGTGGCTACAAAGCACTGACAGGAACTATACATACAAGCTTGCTGCACATGGTGCACTACACAACAGGCACCAGCAAGTGTGCCAATCTTTCTGCCAATAATAGGATGCGAATTAAATTAAATGTTTGGCAGTAATTTTAAAGTTGAGGCAGCCCTGAGAAAATCAGTGCCATGTCAACACAGTTGGTTATCTTCCCAAGGTATTTCGATCTAGTGTAGATTAAATTTTGGTTTGCAGCTTGAGGCACATTGCTCTTTGCATGTATGTGAAGAACACAAACAAGGGTCAATAATAAAAACTGTGTACTTACACATGTGAGACCTTTGGAGAGATCCGACGTAGGAGTTGCCACTTTCTGACTATGTTGTTTTACAATGAGTCTCCTCTTGGTCTGAAAAAGCGTTAGAATACCATTACAAAAATGTTCTACCCTTCACAGATGCGGCATGTGATTCTAGGTATAGCGGTTTGTCTCATGGGATTTTTCTCGGTGAGTACAGCATGCACCTTTTACAACAGACTAAAATGTTGGTCCTTATCAAGGTCTGTTATAACCAATTTAGACTAAACATAATTCTCGAAAAGTAATAGCCAGTTGCAATGGCCTCACCTTATTTGTAAAAGGTTTTCCAAATTGAAACATGTTTCGCACATTAATGTAATGTTATACTTTCAGTACAAAAATGAGGATTTTTTAGAGCTACCTATTTGTTTTCTCATAAACACTAAAAGCCACACCAAAAAAAAAAATTGTCATCTTTGTAAGAGAAATGTTAGAGCAAACCTTCAAAACACTGCTACCTAAGAGATCTGTGGCTACACACAACATATCTACCTCAACTCTTTGTTACATTTCCCTAGCAAAGTTTTTTCAGCTTGAACATTAATTTACTATTAGTGAAAACAAGTTCCTCATCGAGAGCTGGTTGAAACATTGCTGCATTAGTTAATAAACAGCAACACCATTCTGATATTCCGGTAGCTGGAGTCATTGAAACTGTTTACCACATAAAATCCCGTGTGAATGCCATCCCCCAGAAATTGCTCATCCCGTTTTTTGGCCGAATATCCGCAACATCAAAAAGACAGAAACATCGCCCGCCCCCGATTCCTATCGTGTAGTATCACACGATGTCCGACGGGATTACATCAACTGCGTCAGGGGTTCTCAAACTGAGTTCCGCGGAAAACAGGGGTTCCATGAGATGGTCCCATGGGTTCCGCGGACACCCAAATTGCAGTGCCCCCATCCTCCCCTAGTTTAACCTTTCACGGACTGAGCCATGAATTGAGTTAGTGTTGCGGGCTAAGGAACCTCACCCTCCACACTAATATGCATATATATTTTACATTGTGCCCCAGGTTAACCCCTCTGCCTTCTTATTCTGCCTAAAGCCCACTATTTTGTCTCATCATGTCAGTGCAAGAAACTCTTGTTCAATATCTAAATGCCTTTACTACCCAGTATTATCGGTTGGCAACAAAAAAAAAGAGGGGAGGGGGGGGGCCTTGGGACTTTTAAGGCTTGCTGGTGTTCCACGAGATGAAAAAGTTTCAGTACCCGTGAACTACCTGATCTGCGGTACAGGTATGTGTGACATGTCATGTGAGTTTGTAGAGGGTTCCCGCATTTTTTGTCCCCGACCTATGTGCACGATATCGGCTCCCATAATACGTCAGTTTATAGCGGTTTTCCATGTGCTTAACGCACTGTGAAGCGCAAATCTCCTGCATCTGGGACCTGCGGTATCCCTTCCCGTGACACGGCAGTTCGTGGCGAATTCCCGCGTGTTTGCTGGTTCCGCGATCTGCGGTATCAGTTCCCATTTCATGTGGTTTGAAGCCGGTGCCCCTGTGTTTACCGCTAATTTTGATAAAATTTTGCTACTGCACCCCTCTACTTTTCACCATTTATCTCTTCATTGTGAATGGGCGGGGATTTCACGGTAGGTTGTAGAATTCTACTCTTCTTTCCTCTAAAGTTAACAGCGCCAGTACAACAAAATGCTTGAATCTGTAGAAATTAATTATTTTCTTTGAAAGGTGCGATGACCATAGGTTATTAAATCGTCGATCGACACTACAGCCTTGGCCTTTGAGATGAAGTAAAGACTCTCTCACGACAGAGAGCACTGCCAACATTGAAAATAAACGTCAGGTTCACGAGTCAGATTCCTCAGCCACCCATATCCAGCTCAACCCTTTTGCAACCAGCTCTTGGAAAAAAAAAAAAAAAAACCCGGCAACCAAGTGGTGCATTTTCAATCCTCCTGGCTTAGAACAAAGTTAGAAAAAGAACTATAAGCTGTCATAGCAAGTTGGACCATTCATCTGTGATAACGCAAAATATTCACAGTAACGTGGCAGCCAATACTACAAGCTATGAAAGCAGGTCCGAAAAAGCGTCGCCCGAGCCACCAGCGACCATAATAAAATTAAGCGGACCACCTTTAGGAGAGGCGAGCGGTGAAACAAAGCTTGAACACTCCTCACCTGTTCGGGTGTCAATCCTGGGGGCATGGCGGGAAGCGTCAGAGGCGGCCGTTGTTTTTTGGAGCCTTGGCATCGGCATAGCCTTCATCCTCTGAAGGAGAGTGGAAAGCCCGGCATTAGACAAGAACTACTGGCCGCCATCACTGTTTCGAGCCACGGCTCAAGCTGAATAGTTCCGCAACCCACCTGACAGCTGGCGGCTACAGACGCGGCTGCCAAGCTTGTCAGAATCAAAGTCTTTCCGCCGTGTTGAGAAGAACCGTGTGAAGCTGCTGGCCAGCTGCATATTGAACATAGAAACGAAATTGTTGTCCGCTGAGCCCCCATGCGTCTCCATTCAGGAGCAACTCGGCACAAAACGTTATCTGGCACTGTCGGTTCTTAAAAAAGCTAAAATATGTGCAGTTATGGCCAATAAGAGAAGCATAGGTTTGTTCAAGTTTTGCTTGCACAGATCTCCTTTAGAACAAAAACAGCCTTTGGTGAAATATGCATTACATAAATTGAGAAAACGTTCAACAGCCCTAATTAATACATTAAACCTAATTAATACATTAAACATGGGCCTTTGGATATTCAAATTTGCAGACACAAGTAAAAATTTTTTGCCAATCATTTCTTATGTGATTTAAACATTTTGTGTACAGTAATTTTTGAGTAATTGGAACCCATCAAGTACTGCGATCACTGACAAAAAATCAGACAAGGTGCCATTAGCACTTGTCTGATGCTAAAAACATTTTATTTTACAACTCATATTTAATTTTTTTTTCACCAATCTTTACACTGGTTATGCATACTCAACCTAGAGTTGCTGTATGTTGCCAGAGTATTGCATTCGATAGAATCCACTGTTACTGTTTACTTTTAGCTTTGATTGGCAATTGTAACGCCGAAACATATACGGTGGAAGGGGTTCTGTTAACCCCCGTCTCCCAAGCAAACGTGTCCCGAACTACCACCGAAGTAAGGACGTGCCACGGTTGGGTAGCGCTACCTGAAATCACCGGTGAGACATGGTTGTGAAAAAAATTACACCATCTTCCCGAGGGGAACTATGGAGTGATGCGGAGCATCGTGTTGGTTCCGAGGAAAGAGTCAGTTGCGTGCTGATGTCGAGAGATGGCGCCACCGACTGCCCTAGCGTTACCCCTACGCGAGCCTTCGTCGCGGCTCGCGGCAGAGAAACATGGAACGCTCGCCGCTCGCCGTTTATTTTTTTTCACACTTGAAGGAGAGGAGACTAGAGGAGGAGAGTTGCGCGTGCGGTGTGAGTAGAAGCGAACACACGCGCAGTGCACGCAGCTGGTAGAGAGAGAGAGCGGAGAGAGTAACGCGCAGCTGTTGGAGAGAGAAAAGGGAGGAGAGTTGCGCGTGCGTAGCGTGAGTGCGGACTACAAGGCCGCGGGACATAGACCCGAGCAAGAGATGCTCCGCATCTAAAAACAATATTAATTGTGTCGCAACCTTGTAAACTAAAATATTATGAAAACATCACGACCCTGTCATTCTGTACTAATCTCCAATAAAAGTTCATAAAAAATAGCTTTTTTTATTTGTATTTACGCAAAAACACAATTTCTAAATGCTCATGGTGACATCAATAAAAAAAAAGATTGAGCCACCATTTTGGTGTCTTCAGCTTGGGAGTTTCAGTACTCTGGGAACATCCAGTGACTTTAACTCGACTCGCCCCTGCTGCCGAAAAATTCTGCTAAACAGCAGAGTCTTTCCAGCTCATAAACACAGCACAAAATCAGGGTGTCTAGCAAATTATTCTTTTGAAATTCCCTGACTTTTCCAGGTTTTCCCTGAGAATTTCAGGTAAAATTCCCTGACCACTCTAGAGGCAGTTAAATATATAAGACCATTACAACACAAGGCATTGAGCATTGAGCACAGTGAGGATCATTTTGCACGGGCCTAATCTAACTTGCATATTCCGAAATATTCGGGTTCGTCCAGTCGCGATTAAACGAGCCCTTTCTTGACGCCGACATCGTCAGTGAAGAGGCCACTTCCGAAAACAGAATAAAAACACGACGCTCAACCACACACGTCAATAACCAAATGGCAACATGGCCGCCAGATGCACTTTCGGACACTTTCGGCTTGGATTGGATTGGGGTCTGCGGCTTTCCCATTTGTTACTAAATCTATGGTAGCTCTAACTAGATCTAGCTTAGTGTCGTGCTCTCAATCCAATTCAATCCAAGGCTTGGACTGGATTTGTCGGTTGTTATCTTCGCATCGGGTAGCACACTCTACATCGGGTGAGCAGAGCCCGCGCTTCGCTCTAAGCAGAATTTATGGCCTATATTTCTGCCCCAAGTCCTCAAATCTTTGCTCAGGACAGTCTATGACGTTTCCGGCTTATTTTCCCTGACTGGGCCTCGCTTTTGACAATATCCCTGACAATTCCCTGATTTTTCCCGGTAATTAAAATTTTCCCTGGCAATTCTCGGTTTTCCCGGTCGCTAGACACCCTGAAAATATACTCTCAATGGTCAAAAGATGCTCTAGTCAGAAGCACTAATAAAGTGATGCCTCGCTAATAGGACAGCTCCATTTTCCCAGAAGAGCATCCATACCAACGAGAGAAAAATGCACGTATTCACCCAGTTCGTTCTAGAAAAACATTGTGTATATAGCGGGCTATCCCTATTAACGGAGTCTGTATCAACGAGACACGACTGTACTAGCAACAAGGACAAGACAAAATACTGAACATATCATAGAGGCAATCCTGTGTCCACATACGTACAAAACTAACCACAACATTGCGACAAGTAGACACACAAAAGATAAGCACCCAGCAGGTACTGCAAAAAAACAGGAACATGTACACTAAGATGCAGCAAGCGCACCGGAGGTATTCACTGCAGTAGAAATGCACGCACATTGCTGCTCACGTCCGAGTCCTTGCGCTTCTTGACCGACTTGCCGTTGGCGGCCAGGCGTGCGGCCCTGCGGCCCCTGCCGCCAGGGTCACCCTCCTCCGAACTCTCCGAGTGGTCCAGCCCCAGCTCGGAGCCGGCAACGCTGTAGCCGTCCTCGCAGCAGCTGTTGTCCCGCCGATAGATGTCCACCTCCTCGTAAATGTTGTCCTCGGGCCGAAGTCCGACATCTGGGAAGTGGGCAAAGGTGAAGCTGTTCTAAGATGGGTGTGCAATATCTGTAAGCTGGACGAAGTCGTGAAGATTCCGGTTCATTTCTGCCCACTCCCAACTAAAACTGCAAACTTCCTTGAACTCCCGTCAAGCTTCCAGTCTGTTTGAACTCACTCCCATCTAAAAGTGCATGCAAGCTCAAAATCTAAGTGTCATTTTATACTCTGTCTTCCCTGATACCGACGACACAGAAGCCCTTTTTTCTTTCTTTCTCTTTTTCCATTTCTTGTTTTATTATTGCTGAATGGCCTTTTCCCTCGCTCCATTTGTACAACTCAAAGCTGGATCCACCCTTACGGTGCCCTGGCCCACGGTGATAGAAATATTTGGGTGGCGTAACGGTGCACCTCCGCCAAAGAGCCATCGCGGCGGAGATCAGCACGCGGTTCTCTCTCCTGCTGCCAGGGCGCGCCGCCGAGGCCGTCCTTTCACGAGTGGTAGCAGGCGGTAGCATGAGCCGGGCTGCAGCACTGCACAGTGTTTGCAGTTATCATCTTGCTTCAGGCTAGTTTCGCCTTCCAGAAGTCGCCGGCAATGGGGAAGGAGTGCTTCGTGCCACGGCGCAACGCGATATACAAAACGTGCACGAAGAAGCTGTCCCTTTTTGCTATTCCCCAAAGAGGACCACCTAAAGTTATGGCTTGACGCAATCCCGCACAAAGACCGCCTGCTGCAGCCAACAGACTTTGTCTGTGAGAGACATTTTGAGTCAAGGTTCGTGAGTAGACCGTGGAAAGTCGTCTAAAAGGGCCACATTCTTGTAAGTGCCCAAGGGAAACCTGCTCTGGCGAATGAAGCAGTGCCAACAAAGTGAACATAGAGAAAAGAAAACGCAGACTGTTAGTGCACACCTTCCAACAAACAGCACTGTGTTGCAGAGGAGTGCTTAGGGTACAGTTACTACTTGGAGAATACTATTCTTAACACATTCAGTTTTACTTCACCTGGAGGTGCAAGAGTGGTGCACCATTACTATTTGTTCGTCAAATGTCGCTTGTCCCTAAAGTAGAGGGTGTTTACTTTTTGAATTGTATTAACAAATTAGTTCCCTGTTCAATAAGCAATATCCATAGACCAAAGCATATCTCTGCTGTGTCTCTGCCTCATTGTGCTTGTGCACTGGAACGTTCAATGAGTCCTGATAGCAGGTCAACTTCATTAGACAGTTTCAGTAGACATTTGGTCCTAAAAAGGTAAGGAAATGCCAAAAATAAAATATGAGATAACTATACTGCTAGGACCCATCTTATGTTCCTACAATCCTGATAAACTAGCTTTGAAAACGGCGCGACAGTTTCTTGGATGAATAGATTTATAGGCGGGACCCTTGGATCCACACCCTTTTCGAAAAGGCCGCCGTGATTGTTGGGTCGGTGCTGTCATCCATCCAAAGCGCAGCATCCCCACGGCGTCTCGAGCTTCAGCTTCCTTGTTTACCTTCCGTGCATCGAGCATGTGGTTTCGAGATGGTGACGTCTATGGCAACATTTGTTTCGTCGGAGTCTTCAACACTGATCGCAGCAGGGTTGAGAGTTATGTTATCATAAGATGTTGGATGCTGGTCATTTTGACTTTGACCGGCTCGCGACCAGCTCCAGCGACGATCGCACACGTGCATGCAGGGTGGAAGATCAAAGGGTCAGAGGACGAGAGCAAGAGTGTACGTTGGAGTAGCTGAGTAGCGTGGGATCGTACCGTGGCGAGGCGAGCTTGGGCTAGCATGGAGCCGCCTAGAATGAGAGAGCATTCAACAAAATATAATGGTCGCGTGGTTTACGGGCACCATGGTGCAACTGACTCGAGCAGTGCTGCCTGGTCGCCGGACAAAAATGATAAACATTCGTAAATCGATTATTGCAATTACTAGAGCTCTTAAAATCGCGAAACTTGGTGTATATACTAAGTCACTTACGAGCATTCTATTATATGAATAATCTACCCGTTTAACTTTCGTCTTTCGTGTCCCAACCCCTTAAAGACACTATAAAAAAGCAGCACTCCACCCACAAACACTTTCCAAGCATTAGTGTGTAAGCATGGTTCATGAATATACTATTATATCGTTAAGAGTATGCAAATAATGCGTCTTTATTTTTTTCTTCATCTTAAAGTAGATTTGTTTGTGCAAGCAAAAGAAGCGTTTCGGCCTGCTGTGGAATCGGGCTGTACTAAATAAGCAAATAGCATACCGTCGCCGCGAAAGGACTTCAGCATCCCGTCTCTCGTGGTCGATTTGGAGCACTTCGCATGCTGATAATGCACTTGAATCTGAAAGCCTCCTCTGTACGCAGCCCAACGTTTACCATTCCACAGCCCATTTCATAAGAATCTCTCGCCTTACAGAAAAAAAAAGCATGCACCATAAGCAAACCAACGTTTACCATTCCGCAGCCCATCACGTACAAGTCTCTCGCCTTACAGAAAAAAGAAACATGCACCATAAGCAAAAACGCTAAAAATGACACCGGCCAGAAGCCCACCTTTGGAACGATTAAAAACCTTACATAACTTCAAAAATAACCACCGCCGCTTCAAAGTGCCACATTTAACTGTCATGTTCAGTTTAGCATGTGCAAAGCTTTGCTGCAGTAGCCAACCAAACGGTTTGCTCCCCACGTAGCAGATGCCCTTCATAGGCTTCAACGACCGTGACACCATCTGGTGGCGCAACATTCATGAAAACCAAGGACAAAAGTTGGATGCCTCCGGAGACGCTGTAACTCCATCCAAGCCTTCTTACACCGTGCCCTGGCTTTCGGTAGTTCTAATACCCCCTCCCATCCATAGCCATTAAGGTAATTAATAATCTAACACAAAATTAAGTAAAACTGAATATGGGGACTCAGTGGCGTCACAAGGGGCGGGGGGGCGGACGCGGGTGGAAGCCGTGTCACGGCGGGCCACGAGAAGAGGGGGGAGTGCGGCGGGCCGCGCGAGAGCGGAGGGGGGGGAGGCAGTCACGGCGGTCACGCGAGAGCGGGGGGTGCACTGTGGGCTAGCCGGGTGCCGCTGACCTCGTGACGCCACTGTGGGGACTGAATATGGGAATGAAGGCCTGCACACATTTTGTGTGCAGACCTCATTTTTTTTTTTACTGATTGTGTGTAGTGATGTTTTTGCATCTAGAAACTGTGATATATTAGCCCTAGAGGGCTGAGGCGAGGCAAAAGCAACAGATGCGTACCTGCCAAGTTTGAAGAAACCAAAACCGGGAAAATTTCTAAGTGGGTTGGGGAGGGAGGGGGGAGAGGGGGGCAGCAGTTTTTAAAAAGAAATATATTGAAAACAAATCTACATAAAAACGACTTCATTACATTTATACTGCACTGCTCATGCTAGCGAGATACAGGTAGGCTTCACTATCATCGCAGCCGCTTGTTGCAACGGCAAAAACTCCTTGTTTAAGTGCAAGAAGACGGGGGAGGGGGTATTTGCATTTTCCGGGACATTTTTCTGCCAATCGTACAACCGCACAAACTGGTCAAAATTCGGGAGTCTCCCGGGTAATATGGGAGGCTTGGCAGGTATGCAAATGGGACAAAACCAAACGCATTATAAAAATACAACAGTGCTCCAAAAATGAAGACTAATTAAAGTTGTGCACACAACACGGCAGGCACTGTAATATATGATATACCGACTCGCCCAAACGCCTTTACTACAGTTCTTCGACCTTCTCTTTCTAAAATATATGCACTTAAAGTCAAATCTGTTTACAAGAAATTTTAATGCCAAGTGCTATTCGAATGCCGATTAGTCGAATTACTAAATGTTCTACGACCAGAAAGAAAAAAAATTGGGTTGTGGGGATATTTATACAGCGTGTTTTTGGTCAGCCATTTTAAAGTTGCGACGCAGTCACTCGCTGTAGATGAGCAATTTCGCCAGTGCGGTACAACCGCTAGCCTGGGGTCTTTAACGTGCACCACGCAGTAGTGACACACGACCGCACGCCGGTACGATGCTCATCCAGATCGAAACGGGCAGGGGTGGGGCTCGGAACCCAGGATCCCTGAGTTCTGCAGCGCAGCTTTCGCTCCACGCGCGTCGAGCTGGGTGTGCGCTTTAGCCCACTCGGCCACCGATCCCCGACCAGAAAGAATATTCTTACATAGCATAATACAATGAGCAAAGAGATGGCTCCTGCATAACTTCTGCAATGAATACCATTAAAAAAAAAGGCACCTCAGCAATACTGAACACTACACCTTTGAGGTAGCACTCATTACGCTTTTGCCTCGAAACAAGCCATTAAGTTTGACTCAAAGTTCAAGGAACCTGTCAGAACATCGCTGGCACACTGTCAGGACATCCATGATCTCGCCAGAATCTTGAGTGACTCGCCCCATTAACAAGACAGATGTGGGGACTCCGGGTGCCACGAGATCGCCAGTTGCCTCTTTCTAGGTCAAGTGCCAATTGGCCACGAACTCCATCTCAAAAGAGCTGCCGATCTCCCGGCTCTGGTGGAAGATAGCCCCTCACAGCCATCAAGATCCCCAAATCAATGTCCATCCTTTGAGAATATGCCTTTGTCTTCTGGTGAAAAACGGTGCAAGTGACCAGAGCACCACAGGTAGGCACTGAAAGCTCAGTATCCTCACAAGAGCTGGCAAACCTCGTAAAGTGATAACAGACACAACCAGTCGTGCTCATTTCCTTAAATAATAATAAAATAACGCTGAAAACTGTGCTCTGCACTCACCATCCCTAAGGTGAACAAGTTCCCAAGTTCACACTAGGGAAGTCCAGCATAAACTCTCTTGAGAAAGTTCGTACAAAAGCACGAACCAATATGACCAGGTATATTCGATTGAAATGCCTCTTTTTGGTAAAGTCAGTTATTAGTTGTTTCTTGTTTTTTAATTAATACACTATGTCCGTATCGCATTGGTATCTAACACAGCTATAATCTCGGCAGCGAAGTACTGCAGCTATAGGTACTATATTTATAGTTTTACTATATTGCTCCTTAGTATAGAGGCGGAATGATGCAGCAACACAGTTACTCGAGGTAGTGAAAATCCAATTAGATACAGCTTTGCATGATCTCCACAGAAATTAACCATGGGCATTCAATGTCCCAAAAATTCTAAACATTATGATGACGTGTCAGAGAGGTGTGAGAAAGGTGGATAATAAAGAATCAAGAACACGTCTGTGTTCTTGCTACATATGACAAAGTTTTCCCGACATCAAGTATTGAATTCTCAAATGCTTGAGAAAGTTGTCTCTCGGATTACTTGAAAGACCCTTTCTTCAGCTCGAAACCAGGCAACGAGCTAAAACTATGCACAGCCCAATTTTTCCAAATGTTGGCCATCGTTTGCAAGCTCATTTGTTTCATCAGAGCTAAACCATGTGGGCTGTTGGGAAATAAGGAGAAGAATGCTAAACGGTCGAACCTTGGCCTACAAGTGCAGCAGTTTGGTCTATAAACTACCAGCAAACCTGGACAGAGAAAAAGCAACAATCGAAAACACATAGTCTCAATCAAAATATGTTAGTTCCATGCAAAGGTTTGTGCTTAAACATACTAGCACCTGGACAATAAAGTAGGCTCTGGGTGACTGAATTCTGAACCAGGCAGTAGCATGCTGAGTTCTAAAGAAATTAGGCTAAAAATACATGCAAACATTTCAAGTAGTTGAAGTATGGTCCCTTCGTGCATCTCCCAGTTGCTACCGTATGACGTTTTCCAAAAATCAATTCCCAAATCGCTTCACGCTCTCACAATCATTCACCTGCATTCTCCTCTAAACATTTATGTACCTCCACTACCCTCATAACATTTCAGTTTTCTACAACTATCCCAACTCTAGTGACCCTTTGTTCGACCTACATAATTTTAAGAGCCGTACGCCCATGTACGACATGAACTTAGCTGCCACTTATGCAAGAAAACCTGGGTCCGCAACCTACCGTTTCACACCCACCTACTTCTGGCCCACAAGTGCTGTTTTCGTTTCTAAGTCGCTTCTGTAAGCAGTCTAGGTAACCATTCCTCAGACCATAGCCGCTTGATCAATGCCGCTTTCCTACTGCCTACCACTTCACCAGGGGAAGCATAGAGACAGTGATACAGCTGAGTTTTTCGAGCATGTCACGGGAAGTACGGCCCAGCAAACATGAGCAAAGTGTTTGCATTGCTCGGGCCGCAAGCTACCGTGGCCGTTGGCCAGTGCCCCCAGGCTCAATACCATTAGTGCGGCCGCTCCGAGAACTTTTGTTTCCCTCGGCAGGCCGTACCCAGCAGAGCAGGAACCAAAATTGTGTGGTCATGCTCAAGTGAATCTCGTGGTTTTGAAGCTGCAAATGCTGCAAACCAACGACCACAATCCCAAACGAAAACCGTCCTCGGGTGCTTTTTCCACCCGCGCCCTCGCATTACAGCTCCCAAAGCAAGTAGTAAACCGTGCCAATGAAACGTGTGCCGCCGAGACCATCCTCGAGACCGCAACGTGCAACAGGGCAAGCAGACCAGCGAAACGGGAGAGAGAGTGGTATGGACAGGACAGCGAGAGGAGGAGGAGGAAGAAGGAGAGAGAGACAGCGCCCACCACCAACCTGCGGCAAGCAGCAGAGTGGTTCTCCGCTTGTGCGAGTCGTCGTAGAGCATGTACAGGGGCTCAGGAGTAAGACCGTCCCCACTGCTGCTGCTGCCAACAGAGGGCACCCGACCGTAGGGGCTGGCAGAGCCCCCAGCGGGAGCAGGGGGGGAGGCACGGGCTGGCACGGCTGGAAGGCTGCGCCGCCCACACCAGCGTGCGCCGAGGCGTGGGGGAAGAAGGCGCGGCCCCCCCGAAAGGAAGTCCCGTGTTAGTTGCACCGCCACCACCAAATGCCAGAGGGAAAGAGAACGACCGTGCAAGATGGGACAGCGCATGACACTTTGGTGGGAGAACCGACTGAGAAAGAGGAAGAGAAGAGCTTTCCGTAAGCACGCGTGCAGTGCAAGGGAAGGCTTCGTCATGTCGCAAAGTAATCGATGACCTAATGCGGGCGGACTCAATGGTATGGGCGCCTGGTACTTGAAGGTTTGTTTTGCACAAAACCACCTTTGAAAGCATGTATTTTCGAGCAATATACATCTTGTCTATAGGTGCACTCCCCAGTTAAAGGGAAGGAGAAATATCCACATGATTGGATGACACTGAACTGATGGACTAAATAAACTGTTTGCTTGCCGTGCTGTGCCTAAAGAGCCTGTATACAGTCCCAGTTTATAAAACAACTACATTTAACAGCCATAAACAATTAAGATTGTATTAAAGAGGATTCTTTCTTGTACACATGCCCAATAGCAGGTTATAAAATTATCTCTCCTCGTTTATCCGGTACTTGGTGAAACCTTATGGGCACTTGTCTATGCCCTAAGTTGCCTCTCTCTAGGTGCCAGGTTTCATTAGTGGAAGTTGACATAAAAATATTGAATGTGATTCAATAAAAGACCTAGTAAATCTCTCGAGGCTCCCTGGAATTGAGGCACATGAAAGGGAATACATATTTTTTTAGGTTCCGACTGTTCCACGTCCATTACCTGAGTAAACCAGACATCAAAATGACACACATTGACAAAATGAGCGAATGGTACACACCTCTGTGCAAGATGAAACCCAAAATATAGTAGAAACTATGTCATGAAGCCCCACTAATCTATATCACATTTATGTCTTTATAATTTACTGTTCCACTCACTCGCAGCAAACCAAAAACATTTTGGGCCTGACAATCTTTCATAACATAAATTGAGCACAGGCAACTGCCGGAAAAAATGCCTAGCAATGTCTCGATCCTCGGCTCCTCCTGCGTATCGTCAACTATGGTCACCGACATGGTGAAAACGCCAGGGCGCCAGTTTCCAACACCCAGCCTACAGCACGCACTCATTGCCTTCCGACATGCTTCATTTGCGCATGCATGCTCAAAGCTCACGTGCACCAGAAAGTGTAGTAGAAAGCTCGCACTGGTGGCAGGGCATCTGAAAGACCCCCTGCCATTCTCGTCAGTTCCCGTACATCCCACATGCCCCAAATTCGCTTCCCAGACACACAAAAACAAACACGCTCACTCGCAGCCAGGCGCCAACCGCAAAACCCACCGGCACACCTCCGGAGAAAAGCGACAACAAAATCCGCCAACTCACTCTTATGACTAGCGTAAGGGATCCGATGCTGCAGCTTGGAGGCCCGCGCAGGCAGCGTTCCGCCCTGCACCTCACCTCCCGGCGCCGTCGTCGCCGCGGAGGCCCGGTGCTCCACATACTCGTTCATCACCCGCCTCCAGGTGGCCGCGGGGTGGTGGTGGTAGGCATCCCCCCGGCACCCCACTCCCAGCTTGCCCCCCCCACCGTCCCGTAGTCCCCCTCTCCGAGCCCCCACCCATCCTGCCGCACCCCCCGTCCCCCGGAGCGAGCGTCGAGTCCGGCATCAGCATCGTCTCCACGTCCAGGTTGAGGTTCTCGAGGATGTGCGCGTGTGTGCGGTGCACGCGCGTCACCTCCTCGCGCACGTGGGGGTTGGCCCCCTCGTAGGGCGGGGGGCCGCGGCCGGCGGGGGATTGTGGGGCGCCTCCCCCACGGAGGTACTGCTCGCTGCGCGCCGCCGCGTACTGCTCCTCCGCGTCCGTGATCTCCTCATAGATGTTGGGCTCCGAGCCCCGCCGGTTCTTCTTGTCCCCCTTGACCGACGAGGAGCTGCCAAAGAGCAGCTGCCGGGCGTAGGCCGTGGTCGTGCCGTAGATGCCGTTGGACTTGCTCGGCGAGCCACCATTGCCGCCACCCCCGTTCTTCTTCTTGGCCTTCTTTTTCTTCTTGTGGTTGTGCTTGGGCGGCGTGTCCGGCACCGAGACGTCGGGCTCGATGGAGAGCAGCGGGTTGAAGAAACCGCCCCCTGGTCTGCCACGGGGGAGCCCGACGAGGTCTCGGCGAGCTGCTCCGACGAGGACGGAGGCGGCGTGCCGTCGAGGCGGGGCGGCGGAGTGGTGTTGGAGGAGGCAGCGGACTGTGCGGTGGCGGTGGCCGGCATGGTGGCGGCGGCCTCGTGCGAGAGCAGCAGGGCCCCAAGGGGGCTCTTGTCGGGCCCCAGTTCACTGTAGTAGTACGGGGCCTTGGCGGACATTGCTCTCGGGCCCGGCCTCAGGACGCACGCCGCGGGCGGGGACGCCGCTTGCGGGACGAGCACATGGCACGGCAGCCCTCCCCAGGGAAACTAGAGCAAAAACGAGGACAGGTTCAAATAGGGGGTGGGGGACAAGAACTTGGCATCGGGGAGCAACGCCAGGAAGAAGGTGACAAAGCATCAAAAATAGGAGGGAAAAACAGTACATTCCTATAGTTCATTTGCAGTTTTTTGTTCACTGAAAATTATATTTACAAAACCACACAATTTAGAAAGTGAGCAGAAACATCAAAACCATATTTTTCCTGTCATTCATTTTTTGTACCTCCTGCTGTAGATCCTCTAAATAAAAAATAAAATAAAACAAATTACTACCTCTCCTTCTAAGTTTTCTAGAAAACAGTGCTGTATTACTTTTGTGCAATGCATGCAAGCATTGCTTCCGAAATAGAATTGTGTTACAGCGATGCTTTTATCTGAATATTGATAAAACTCCAGTCCAATGCTACGCATTGCAAAACTACAAAAATGTGCATAATTTTTCGAAGCGTGCCTTGTAAATATGGAAGCAAGTGCAAACTTGAATTATTTATCCAAGAGTATTTGAATACTACGCTTCACTCCCTGCCACAGTGGCTCACTCGAAATGCTCAAATGCTTCTTGATGTTTCTGAGACATCGAGTCGGATGAAAATCTCAGGAGCTTCCTGCAAGGAGCATCCAGCAAAAAGATGCCATCCTCTAATGGATTAGTAAAGATAAAATTCCCCTTTTCTATATAACATAAACCACCTTTTGACACTTCTATGATGCAGAAATTGACACGACTTAATAAAACAAACATACTCAACACAAATTCAAGCACTGAATTATGACACTACCATTTCCAAACTTCTTGACCATGTAAATCAAATAGGAGCACTCCACCTTTCAACAGTCACTGCGTGCTTTGAGCTCTGCAGCTCAAAGCACGCAGTGACTGCAAAAGAACTGAACATTGTTCTTCAGGACAATACTGTCTAGTTTAATGCTGTTTGGGGGCAAACACAGATAACATATTTTAACCTGCCTGATTATCAATATTTTGTTAAGTGGTTTGAAAGTGGGAAAAAGTTTTGAAGTAAATGTGACATGCCAGCACACAACATGAAGTAAAAGTTTTAAAGCACATAAGGTGGACTGAGGTTTCAGTCTAAAAATGTTGTCTTGTGTTCTTTGCTGTATATAAAGTTCCATCATAACCAACAAACCGACTAACCGGTCAGAAAAAAAAAAAAAACAGATTATTAGTCAGGAATTTTGTCAATTTTCCATTTTATTTTTAAACATTCCGAACATTATGGCAGAAATAACCAGCCTTCCCAACTCACTTTTAACCACTGCAGGAAGCTTGAATCATCAAATAGACACACTAAGATGTCTGTACTCAGTAGAGGCAGGATACAAGCACCCATCTTCCTTAAAACAGAGTACTGCATCAGCAAAGAGGGATAATTTTACCTGCCTGCACTCAGCATGGGCCATATAAGCATGAAGCACTGAAAGACACAAGACTGCTCAGTAAACCACTAAAATAAAGAAACGTCTGCGGTCACAGCTAGGGCAACTGCACTTCTGAGCCTTCCATCTTATGGCCTTGCATTTGTGGAGAGAGCATCTCCACTTTGCACCCAAAATAAAACTATCTGCAAAATTACAAGTATAAGAAGTTGACTCACAGACCACCTGTGGTGCTTCTTTTCGGGGTCCGGTCTCTTTGATCTACCGACAACCATTTTCTGCAAGAGTGGAGCTTGCATGCAGCAAGCCTACACCCCGAGCACCTCTTCGTCGCTAAGATCCTAATCGGGGCAAGCGGGGGAGATAGCCACCTCAATTACACCTCACAAGAAGGAGATTGGTCAATAACTGATAGCCCAGAATGATAAAAAGGCTTCACACTATGACCTTCGACAGCATTGTGGTATCTACTGTTGCACGAAAATGCTGTGGAGACACAACACAACGAACACAGTCGTGCTATTAGATTTGTTTGGAAAGATGCAAGTTTTTGCTGAGTATGACTGAATCCTTCAATAGGGACGGTGGCGGCTCAGGTGTCCACAGGCTTTATAAACTTCCAAGCAAAAAGAGGAACAGAATGCAAACATGTAAAGGTAAGAGTGACTGACCCCTTACCCACTTTACGACATAACTTGTAACCTAGCTGTTCAGTAGCCTCCAGAGTTTGGCTATCTTTCAGTGGCTATGATGTACCGGCTACTCTAGTAAGGGACCACTGAAAACGTTTCATACGTTAGGTATTATTTACAGATAGCACTGATTCGGGCTATTTGGAAAACTGTGTTTGTCGTTTTCCCAATGCAAGTTGAAAAGCTCCTAAAATCTTGTTTTCGTAAAAAAAAATAATAATAATAATAACAATAATAACAGATTATACTCCTTTTTTTTTCTCTTACACAGATCATATATTTGTGAAGGAAATATCAACCCGTTGACATACAAGTATTAAAAAAAAAAATGTTTAACTTTGCGTGCAGGTCTTGTGAGGATTACAGGCAAACAAAACCAACACCAACAACTTCTGCCCATCGAGCACAGAACGACGTCGATCAGCAAGAATCAAAACCACGGTTGCGCTGTAATGAACGAGCACAAATTGCAAAGCCGATAACAGCTACCAGATACGATCCGCGAGCCCCAAGACGTGTTTCCTCTTTTTTTAATCGGATTAATTGCTGTCCTCCCAAGCGGTGTCGCTTTTTGTTCCGTTGAAAAGGGCACCCAGCGAGCATACAGCAAGTACCACACACCCGCGCTTGCTCGATATATCGATTTTCGGGGCCAGACGCCTCTTTCTTTTTAAAAAGAGTAACAGCTATGCCATCCCTCCCTTTTTATATGTGCCTGTCGGCGCGTGCTGGCTTGCTACTCAAGAGAAAAATGAATTCACCAAAAACAACATAGAAAACACTGTAGTCGATAAGGATCGCTCAAATGCATCTTGAAGACGGCCTTTTCGGCGAAATTTGATTCAGGCATGGAAAGGGCGGAAATGTCGCCGGCGGCGCCTTTGCAGATTAGGCTGCGAGCTATGTTTTGCAACAGCGGCGCTCGGAGCCTGGTCAAAACCGTGAAATGATGAAACTGGATAAGAAAAGTCGGGCAGCAGAGAGACAACGGAATGTCTTTTCCGTGCGCTGCAAGCGGACGGGATTAATTTCCGTGCAAAAGCGTGCTGCGCGAGAAAGAACACAAGCGAGCGGATGACAGGCGAGCCGCGCTTGTCAAACGAGGGCCAGCGCTGGGTCTATTGATTGCTCGCGTGCGAGCGAGCCTTTCGGACTGGACGAACGATTCGCTACACGAATTGTCGGTAGTTTAAGGATCGGGTGCTTCGTTCAGTCGCCGACGCAACTGAGGCGGCTTCCCGAAAGTAGCTCGAGCCAGGGGAGCGTGAAAGCGCTTGACAAACTCGATTACAACCTCGCACGCGTTCCAACACAATGATGCTCGCCTGCCGCTTCGGCCCGCGGACAGCTGAAAACTAACCCTAAACGAGCCGAAGACGGGCGATCAAACTCGGACCCAGAGTCGCCGGCGGGATCACGGTCGATTAAATATGATTCCCCATCCATTAGACAATGCCCGCTCCGAGCCTTGCCAGAGGGCCTTCAAAGAAAATGTGCCCTTGTGAACTCCTGCAGTATACTCACATTTTTTAATAGACAAGTTAAGGCCACCAAGCGCTTCGAAGGCTGTCCCTGTTGCTCGTTTTCTCGCCGGCACTCATCGTTTTACAGCACAAACAGGCGCACAAGTTGATCAACAAGGCACTATGCGTGGAGTAAAAAAAGAAAACAAGGCTTTGCTTACGAGACCAAACACAAATATCAGCGTGAAACACTGCCAGTACGCATGTCAACTAAAGAGCAGCTCCGTCCGTCTGCTTCGCTAGAGCCCGTTTCATTGGATGAATGAAGCGACGGGCGACCAATCGCGGCACGCGTTGCATCGCATCTTCCTGGGCGTCTGTTCGTTTCCGTCAATTTAGAGGGGATTTTGTTCCGCGATTCCAGCGCGGACGAGTACTAAAACAAAACACATTCCGCGTTATCCCGACTTGACTCGCGCACGTTATGCTAATAGAGTCACGTCGACGGCAAGCTCCGAGGAAGTGTGCGGATCGCTCGCACGTCTACGCTTTTCTCTGGCCAGCGTTTCCGCGGACATGCATCTCGATGCCGCCAGCCGACGATTGCTGAAAGACCTCAACAAACTCAAACGTAACACCTGTCTCCGATCGCCGCGGGAGGCCGAATGACGACGAAGCCGACGTTTGATGTTCGGCAATTAAAATAACACGTCGCCATGAGCGTTTCGCAAGGTCAGTGCCGCTGTTAGTCGCACGCCCGAGGCCTTCGGTACAAGGTCTCGCTTGACTCTGCGCTGCTTTTCGACTTCATCTAGACGAGAAACGTTGTCGCCACAGTGGTTGTCGCGTTTCGGCAGTGGATGGGTGCGGTAAAAATGGTCGCACTCACCCTGTACAGTTCCATCGGTGTGCTGCGGCGCGAATTCGCGCGGAGCGTCCTTTGCTGTTCTCGCGTCTTGCATCTAATTTCACGTCTGTCTTTTGCGTGCCGCGCGCGATTACTTCATTAACCCGTGCAAGCGTGTGCAGCCTTGGGTCTCTCTTAGCCTTGACGGTTGTGGAGCGCTCATTAAATAACGACTAAATGTCGGCGACTCCGCTCTCGTTCCTACGTTCGCATTCTTTTTTTCGAATGCAAATGAAAATATTTTGCGCTGACCCAAGAAAAAAAAAACAAGTTTTTCCTGTCATCACGGCGTTTTAATTGTGCCCTTAAATAAAATGAGCATCGAAACTTGTATTGAATATTAACAAAAAGAATGTGTGCAACACTATAAGAAAGGATGTCACATTTGCCCTTGTGTTCTGCTGAGTGAAAAACATTTCAAAGGACCACCTAGCTCTTTCAAATGCTTTGGCAGTGCCAGAATTTCCTGAATGCCAGCTGCTTGTTCGCTGCACCCAGCTCCTGATGGTACGCTTTCTACTTACAGCTTCACCAGGCATTGTGGCCGAACTACTTGAGATTGCCATCCACAACATCCTCTACTCGAGGAAGGTCTATCCGGAGGCTGCTTTTCAGAGATCTCGCAAGTACAACATCCCTATACAAGTAAGACGCCGTAAGACGCCGAAAGGCCCTCATGAACTGTGTGCCTTTGTGCGATGTTTTCTTGGGAAAATGAAAGCTTTCGTTTATGTCGAGCAGTTTACTGCAACAGGGCCTTTATCTATTGTTCCACATATCGAGTGTCACCAAAGCATCGATCATGCTTCAGTACGCTGTTCCACGAGACCTCACTGAGAGAACCTCTCAACGAAGAGAAAAGTTATCAGCAAATTTATGTTTCAGTATGTAGACCCTCCCATACACACCAGGAACACAGACAGGCTGCCACAGACATGGGAGCACAGCGTATGTTTCCGTGTTAAAAATCTGAATGTCAAATCTCGTAAAATACTTTATGCCAAGAACAAATAAAATGTAGCCTAGCATGTACCATATCTCTACATATCCCTATAGACAAGTGCACCTTTAGGAAGAAAACTCGGGATGGTGCCGTGGTCATGAGGGCAAAGCTTAGTTTCCTGGAAAGCAAAATTATCATCAAATGACATGCTTCAATCAATGTACCATAATATCCTAAGCATAGCTCATGCCCCAACTATAGGGCAAAATCGGCAACAAAAAAAGAAGGCTAGCCTTCAGCATGCAACCCACAAAAAGCTTTAAGAAATTGCCCACTCATGAGTCCACAAATCTTGGATCTTGGATCTTGGATGTTTGCCCACTCATGAGTCCACAAACTACTGCCTACCACACCTCGGGTGTCCTACATTATTCCAGGGACAAAGAGATTACTTTATGCATTCGATTACCTTCTAAAACAAAAAAGGAGCAGTCGCTGACGTCGTCAAAACTCTGGTCACCGATCCCGACGCACCAATCACTGGAACCCAGATATGCTATATAAACGGTTTGTTTGTTGGTACTTTTTTAAACAACAGAAACTATAAACACTTATGTAGACATGGTCTATTTGTTGGGGAGAGATTATCCCTCGGGTCTTTACCCTGATGCCAGCACCGAGCAGTGGGAACATCGGTGTCGGGCATAACTCGGAAGAGGTTCGCAAGAACCGAGGTCTCTGGACATTTCGCATAACGCGGATCTTGTAGTTTCTGTGTGGGATTATCATAATTTGAGGGATCTCGCCCTCAATTTATCAATCTTCAATTTTCAACGGTATGGCCAAGTTGTGTCGTAAAGAGAGAAACATCATATGTTTACACCTTTATATACTTAGTTTCGTGCGTTGCGTACAACATGCAGACACCTGCGCAACATAATACATGGCTTGCGTGTGACGTCATTACACCACGGTGGTGGTCATTCCTACTCTTTCTTACCCAGAAAAACATATTCGGTGGGCCAAATATATTCTTCTGAAGGTACGCATTCCACGGTTATGACGCACGTTGACCTACTGTGACAGCAGCAAGGCCACCACAATGGAGGCTGATGTGACGTTGGTGCAGGCCATGTGTGGGGTTTTTCCAGCCTCTAATGCCCCTGCCACCCGACGTGGGCGCCAGGTGGCAGTGCACCCACAGGTGGTGGACTACATCGACAGCTGCGTGATGACGATGCACAAGTTGCTGCACCGCAACGAGTTACGGAAGATGGTGCTGCACATCGCCGACGCCGCCCACAATCCCGTGGAGCAGTTCGTCTTCGAGGTGTCCGTCCCGGTCGACGGGGCGCCAACGTCCAACGGATCGAACAAAATGGAGTATGTCGTGCAACGAACCTCTTGCAATAATTTTCTATTCAGAAGTTGCCTCGAAAGTTGTAGGGACTGGATAAAGTGTGTCATACTAAATTCTTTCTCATCAGGTGCATATTTTATTGCGTAGACAGTTCATCACACCAGTTTATTTCGAAACTGTAGTCTATTGCAACATAATGCTGCAGGCGGCACAAGCTTGCGACTTCCAATGGCACTTTGGCGCACATGCAGCCAAACACGCAGAAGGCAACAATTGTGTGGTGGAGGCAGAGCTTCTCCTGCTCATTTTATGTTGCAACAGACTTGAGACAAAGTGTGTATAGAAAATGAAGACAGAAAGCCTGGCGCTTTCTTCAATGTGGGAATGGTCAACTAGTGTGCACTGTATTGCGGTCATGTTTTTGTGTGTCTGCAGGAGATGGCAGCACCTTTGTCTGGAAGTTAAAGGCCGCTTGATGTGTTTTGTTTTACAAATAGTAACAAGTCAGTCAATGCATGAGGTGCATAGCACATGCAGCCTTGGAAAAAGCACGGTGGCCTAACACCAAGCTGAACTATCAAGACGCACACTCAACAACGGTGACAGTCTGTGCTGAGGAAGTGGGAACCAACATTTCTAGATCTGTCGGTTGACAAGCTCTATGGAAGAGCGTCGTTCGAAAACGGTCATTCTTCGTTGCTTGCATGCGACCAGGTACGGGTGGATTGCAATCCTAGCGCCATCAGCGGCACCATTCCCACGAGCAAGAGAGGATGACCATTTTCTGCTTTTTTTGTGCAAACTTTATGTTCACCATAAAAGCCACAATAACATCCCTTTCCACCTCAGGCAATTCGCATCCAAAATTCCACCAATTCCGTCGCGTCTGTTTTTTGGGCGGGCTGATAGCATAGCAGTCGCCACCGAGCAGACGTGCCACGAAAAGGTGAGTCTGCTTGGGAGCTTGTCAACCGACTTGGATCTAATAACAGCATTAACTGTATCAATGGACTTTACTGGAAAGGCCTCAGGAGTGTATAGAGTGCTTATGCACTTCAAATCGTGACTGTTTTTGCAGCTGCAGGAGAAAACAACCGCTATTTAAGCTGCACTGCCATGCTTCCCCACCACAATACCACATACATACTAGGTTTTAGTGCCTTATTTTCTTCAATGCTGCAGTCTCGCTGTACGTACCTCTTCGCATACATTGCAAGGTTAGAGGCAAGCCTCGAGATAGCACTCAATCATTTATTCCGGCTTAACCCAGTCATCTGCGTTCGACTTCCTTTACCGACTTCCTTCAGAGTGGTCTGTCGTTTTCTTACCAGTGCCGGCTAGACCAGGGAACTGGTGCATGCATACAGAGCTACGAGTGACACATATCTGTATGTAAAAAGAATTTTTCACTTGTGGCATTTGTAGACTGAAATTCAGAAAACAGTTGTGTTTCTGAAAATGAGGAAGGGACAAGGAACAGACAACAACGACATACGACAACTTCCAAATTGGAAGTTGTCGTTTGTCGTTGTTGTCCGTTTCTTGTCCCTTCTTTATTTTCAGTATACTATTAACAACATGCTCGTCCTTTACGAATTGTGTTTCCTTCTACTTTTAGTATTGAGGAGATTCTGGATTAAATTTTGGCTTGAAGTGAAAAGTAAATGTTGACATTTATTTGCCCACAGAGGTGATTTTTGCTATTAGAAATATGTTTCAAATGCAAGCTGAGGTTGTTTATAATGAAATTATGTGGGTCCAGTAACAATTGCCTACAAAGAGTCTCAGTCCTTCTCTTCTTTTCGAGAAAAAATTTACACATGCGAGTTTCACCCGACTTTTATAAGAGGTGCCTAGAGAGAAAATGTCAAGTACCATCAGGTTGTCCCAAAGTTGATCAAATTCAAAGGGGAACCTGGTACCCAACTGGCTTAGGGAGTATTTAGACAGCTGACCAATCTTAAAAAGAGTGTTTTACAGATAAAGGTTATGCTTTTATCTTTTTGTTCCCTACTTTTGATTTGTGATCCTGCGCTATTTCGTAAGTTATTTTCAATAACACAAAAATTGGTTCTCTTATGCGGTTCAGCAATTCTTGCAGGCAACAACCTTGTTTGATGATGTTTGATACACCCACCCAATTTATACTGCTCATTTATTAGTTTCAGCAGTTTCACGCAGCATCATTTCACTTCACCATCAGCGCCTGTTCATTGTGCTCTTAGTTTGCACTGAGCTGCCCAACCTGGTTTTCTGAGTGACTGAATGGACTAACAGAACATTGCTACCTCCCAAGTTTAACTACACTGCTTGTACATAGGATTCTAAGTTTTCAGATAAATCCAATAAAATCCTAAAAATAGTTGCCTTTAAAACTTTTGTCAATTCCAATTTATCTAAAAAAGTCAACATATCAAAGTTATGATGGTAAAAAAAAAAAGAGAAAAGACAATAAGTTTTGTTACGGCCCATGGTCATTGGTCCCGAGGAGAGGTCACTTCAGTTACTTTTCAAATCTCTGACTATTGACCAAGGAGGGTTCACCGTATACATATCTGGTCAAGGTTCGTACAAGACACCGGGTCATTGCACTTTTGGGTCGTGGCAAAAGCCACTGTTCCTGATTGCCAGTTTGGATCATACTGTTTGTGCTTTTGAGAGAAGGGGTGTCGTGTTTATATAACAAAAAAATGTGACAGTTTGGATCATACTGTTTGTGCTTTTGAGAGAAGGGGTGTCGTGTTTATATAACAAAAAAATGTGAACCCACAAATTTCATAGGAGGGGGGCAGGCCAGCTGGAGCTTCTGCGCTTCCCAGCGACTACTACGTCCAGGGTTTTAGCGGTTTTGAAGTATCAACGTTTATTCTAGCAACACTTGTTCCAAGCCTTTCGTGCGATTGTTGGCATTTCCAATGACAAGTGCTCCGATGCCAAAGTGCAGCTAAAGAAATATTATCCGATACGGAAGAAGTTTGAGTATATCTATCTTTGGATATTATTTATTTTAATTTAGAATTTCAGATAATTCGGAACCTAGTACAATTAAACTCCGAATTTCAAGAAATTGGGAATTTATCAAGGAAAAAAAAAGTTGATAAACTCAGAATTTCTGGTGAAAAATAATCTCCGAAAAACACCCTCCGAATTTCACAAAAAATAGTACTAAACTCCAAAAATGCAGAAGCCTTCTTATAGACTGGCACGCTGTTTACAAACAAGCCCGCGTTTGCCCACAGCAGGTGTGAACACTGCGCGTGCGCAGAAACTGAATTCGCGTAAAGTGGAGCATCTGCGCATGCGCTGTTCAGTCGACAGCGCCACCGCAGCTGCGTGACGTCAGGGCCGCATGTTAGTCTATAGACCATTCGAACGACCGCCTTCTGCACGCCGCCATCTTTGTTACTGGGCTCTGCAACAGATTCTGAGCAGGCATAGTAGCTCATAGTAGCTCGCTCCCGCAGAACATCAAACCCAGTGACTCAGCAGTTTTTGCCTGGTGATGAGCACTGGAAAGGTGTATAGTGAACTGCAGTACTTCTAGTTGGTGAGATATCAGCTGTTCTTTCCTGCTTCAGGGAGGACTCCTACCTGCTGGACGTGGAAGCCGCTGCCCGTGCCATCTGCCTCAGGGTCAGCACGTCAGACTCTGTGCTGCAGGACAACCCGGAAGGTGGGCCGTCCTTTCACTGGCCACACTTTCGGGGCCGACGAAAGTGTGTGAGAAGAGAAACAGAAAGAGTTATTGCTATGAGCAACAAATAAGTGCACAAACGAGCTAGCGTATGTTAAACGTGATTACGAAAAAAAAAACAACCTTGAGACACCAGGTAGTATAAAAACAGAGGCGACAGGACAAACACAAAGTTTCAAACACTGCTGAGAAGCTTTTTGACAAGTAGCCTCTTTAAATATAGTCTGAATGCCTAAACAGGAAAGGACGCAAGAGAGAAAAATAACACAAAACGAATGGTATATATTCCACCACTTACTTTGCATGTGTCACGTTTGCAACGGCCTTACCCATGCAAAAACATTAAACAAATCCGTCTTTCTGTTCTTGTCACCTACTAAAAAAAAAAATAAAGGTCAACGCTTGAGAAATTTTTGGTAATTGCTGCACAGCATTTTTTTTTTTTTGTAATTATGTGCAATAATAGTTAGCTAGCCTTTTGATACATTTTCCAGGGGATTGCGGTAAAGTATAATGCATAGCAAGCCGGAAAATGTAACATTCAGAAACTAGGCATGGGCGAATAGAGGATTTTGGGTCTAAATCGAATTCGAAGCGATTAGTGATTTTGGCCGAATAATTTCGAATCGAATAGTTCGAATAGTACAAGCAACAAATACCACAAGATATGTTTAGACTATAGTTTTATATTTGCCCTTATTTGGTATTAGAAGTACTGTAATTGTTCATTTCAAGTGTATTGAGTTCGGGAGCACGAAATGGTCGGAAGTATGTACCACCTGGCCGGAGATCCAAGCCAGAGTAAGTCAAACCCGTTTATATCGGATTCGCAAAAAAAGCCTACCAGTTCGATATAGCGGGTATTTCAATATAAAAGTTTTAATGAATTTGACTCTCACAAATCCACTTTCTGCTGAAATATTACACAATGAAGTAGCCTTGCATCTTCTGCTGCTTTTTCTTCATTGCATCCACGATAACAATATTTTTCTACGCTATCGACGAACTACAAAATGCAAAATTCTGAGGCCGCTGCCTTCTATATTTGCGCATTAGCGCCGAACTACACCGAGAGCACGGAGCACGTCTGAGCAGGAGCACCTTCTCCTGCTGAGCAATGTTTTGCTGTGAAAGTTGGCTTTCCCCTAAAAAAGGTGGGTGCGTTGGGGGAAGCCAACTAACAGAGCAAACTGTGTTTTTCTTGTTTTTTTTGTGTGTTTTTTTGTGTGTTTTTTTTGGGGGGGGGGGGGGGGTTGGCCGCGTCATCCGCTTGGAATAAAAAAAATATATTCTCTTTTGCGGATGGAGCGGGGAAAGGGAGCACAGAGCACCCTCTCTCCGCTTCCTCCGCAAAAGATATTTTTTTCTTTTCTTCTGTTTGGTGAAAAAAAAAAAATCCAGCGTGCTCTGCAAGCTGGTTTTCCCCAATGCGTTCGCTCGCGTTGGGGAAAGCCAGCTTGCAGAGCAAAACGGCGCTCTTGGCAGTTCGATATATCGTTAGCGGCTGCTATTTTTGTTCGATGCTACCATAGTTTTTGCTATATATTATCACTGTAACATTACTGTGCACAAAAATTGTTCGATATAAGGAATATTTCGATGTAAACAGGTTCGATATAGTCGGGTTTGACTGTATTTAGAAAGGTCGAATAATTCTGATATTGTCGAATACTTAAATTCGATTCGAAGTGAATGCCGAATAGATCAGAATTCGATTGGCTATTCGTAATAACCGAATATTCGCCCATCCCTACCAGAAACGCTTTCTGGGGCCTGTAGATGAGAAAGGAAGTGGCCTACGTGCAGCAATTTTTTTGCATTGACTTTGACAGCTGTCGAGAACTACCATATTTATTCAGAGACATTGGCCTTTTGATGTGAAAAATCTTGGGCTGCAAAGTGAGAGTAAATCTATGGAACCAGTGTGAACAGTGTGATGAAAACATAAAGCTGGAGTGCTGTGGCATTTCCTGTGAGCATAGTACACTGCACGACACTGTTAGCCCGCACGCTACATGGGTGTTATTTGTCATTTTACTTCGAAATGATTTTGGCACGCACCGCACTTTACAGCTTGGGTTAGTGCCCTAATAGACCCTTTGCAAGACATACAGCGCCGCGACGGCAGGGAATTTTGGAAACTCTCGGTACAGATGACGCGCTTTCTCGTTGCGACTGCGCGTGGTCCCGGCAGCTACCTCCAGCAGCCATCTGCCATCCCGCCCATCCGCCGAGTCGTATGTCGTTGGCGGCGTACCGTATCTGTGGCAGCGTAAAGGCATCGCGACAGGTGAACTTATTTCAATACGTTATTCATCGTAACTTACCTTCATATATTGAAGTGTCACCGAATCCATTTAGTTTGCAACGCAACTGTGGCAGCTTTCGACCAGGTTCGACAAAGCATTGGTGCAGCAGACGACAGAGCCGGTACAAAGGAGAGGGAAGAGAAAGGGGCAGCTGCCGTTGGCTCGTCGCTCGCCCGACTCGGCTGCTCAAAAGTCCTTGCCGTGGTAACCTGCGCCTGCTCGCGTATGCCACGTGGTAGCAGGAGGAGGGGCGTACCGAGGACTCCCATTATTCATCGCGCGGCGCGCGCGGGCTTTTGGGATTTTTGCAAAGGGTCTTTTGGGAACTATCTATGACACTAGTCGTTCTGACGACAATTAATGTTTTGATTCCAAGAGAAAAGCAGAAAACAACCAGCGATTGCTTGTTCAAGTTAACAGTGTCCTGCTGTGTAGCTGTAACAATTTGGGGGGGAGGGAGGGAGGGAGGGAGGGAGGGGAGAAAAATAAGTTTAAGAAGCCGTGTCTGAAGAGTACTGCACTGCATCAAGGGTCATGGCTGCGCAGGGCATGGGCTTCAAGCGTTTCCACCTGTGATGCAACTTGCAAGACGAAGAGAAGCTTATTAAGGAGCAATGTTGCCTTGTTTGCCGACCAAACGCAACATTGCCCAAACGGCAGTGTTGCCTTGTTTGCCGACCAGTACCAAGTGCTCCAACTTTTTACCGTTTCCTCCAGGTTGCTCATTCAACATCCAGCTGCACGTCGCAGAAAGCACAGCCATGAGGTTGTCCCTCAGTGACGATCCAGACGACCAGGTAGGCCTTTCCTTTCCCCTTTGTCTACAGAGACCATTGATCTCATTATTCTTTTTATTCTTATATTGGACTGTGCAACTTGTTGGTCACAAACTGGCTTGCTTTCAGAATATAATTTCGTTTTAGTTGCACTTCAAGTTCCATACTCTTCGACAAATTGCCAAAGTGTATCTGGCTTGCACAGTCAGATGAGAAGAGCATAGAGTATGGTACATTCCGAATCAGGGCACCGACAAACTTTCCTTTTCTCCCTGCACAGTCATTTCCATGGGTCGAAGCGGACAGCAAAGACACCGACATTCCAGGCGGCAGCATCATTCCCTTGAAGTGCGCCAACATCACTGTTGGAAAGGTGACTGCATAATGCTGCATTTTTGTTGAGACCTTACCGCGAGTTTTGTGCAGGGCACATGCGAAGGAAACAAGTACTACCCTGAACAGAAGTTTAGGTTTCTAAATGTAAAGCAGTTACCGTAATCCCCATCAGGGGTGGGCAATTCTTTCAGTTGGGAAAACCACACTGTGTGCCGGAGAAGCTGTCTCGGAACAGTAAGAGACAAGGTCCTCATAGAAGTAGCCCTTACTCTAACAAAGAATAATAAATCATATATTGACCCGTCGACTGAAGAACATCGTTGAGCAATACTCGTACGCCACATTGAAAATTAAGATATTTCACTCAATTTGAGTTTAACTTTATTGGCTAGATAAACAACTTAGGGTTTGCCTAGTTTTGATGTCAATAGAACCGTTTGTGCACATTGGTGAGACAAGCACAATTTCTGACCTCATTCACCGACCTGAGTAATGTCAATTAGTATTGTTTTTAGAGGCTGATGTTTTTTTTTGTACATTGGCATTGTTTGGAGACATTCCATATGAGGAGACTATCCTCCTGTGAATGATCATTCAAAACGAGTGACCATTTCCATAGGGCAATTGTTCAATGAAACAAACACAAGTTTTTTTTTGTTTTTTTTCAAGATGAGCATAAACATTGCACTGGAGCATTACTGAATTTCTTGGCAAAATGTAGTCTGAACTGCATGTTAATATTGTGGAGGGCTGTCCCTATTCGCACACAGAGTGCAGATAATGGTAGATTCTAATCTGCACTCCGAGCCGGAATTTTCAAAGTATGGAACTTCTGTATGTGTGGGGGGAGATAGGTTTCAAATAGTTTATTAGACCCCCTCCCATTCCCACATTGCTGCCCCCATCCCGTAAGCACAATGCAATGTTCATCCCGTAAGCACAATGCAATGTTAATGTGCTAACTGTGGCAAAGGTGTATCACATCAAAATCGTAAACCAGATTTTTTTTTGTTAATAAAAATATTTTGCCTTACAAACGAACAAACTGAAGGAAAAATAGTTATCGCCTGTGTCCTGCTTTGATGCTTTTTCCCTGAAGTCCCCGAGGCACAAGTATAGTTCAGTCTGCACTTCAAATGCGCCACCCAATGCTAATGAAGTTCATAAAGAAAAAATATGCAATTGTTTGTTTTAAATTATATGAATTCCGAAACACAGGCCTCCACTCAATTAGACACGGCACAACTACTAATATCTTCATGGACTCGATGCCGCCAACATGCCAGTGACACACCACAAAGATCGTAACTGCTAAGTCACTGTGCTCAAAGTTTCCCGCTTCCAAATCGCACCGCACGCGGAGTGCGGATAAGGAAAATTCAACACGATCCGCAATCGGAGTGCAGATAAGAATCCAGAAATATCCGCACTCTGAGTGCAGATGATAAAAAACCGCTGTCTGTACTCAAAGTGCGAATAAAGGCAGCTCTTGCAAAGCCGGAGGTTCTAGGGCAATGCATTGACCTCACTCTTGGGTGATGACGGTATCTGGTTGATTATGGAAGCAATGAAACCCTGTCAAATTCAATATATAGTTACTAGTATATTCCAGTTCTTTCCTCGAAAGTTTCTTTCCCTCCTATAGGTGTAGCTTGTTGGAGTTTCGCTGTGGCTAATTTCTCTTTTCCTCATTAGAACCAACCCAAACAGTTGAATGTAGAGGAGTGTTAATGGCCAGGTAATTTTGCAAAGATGTTGAACGGGTCGCCGACTGTTTATGTCGGACCAGTCAAGAGCTCCAACCTATTCAAACAGATGCTTTTGTGGTATGGTGGTGTTCTAATGCACCTACACTATTGCTCTGTAGTACCAAAGAATCTTAACCAGGAAAACACTGAGCTAGTTTGCTTGAAACAAAATTTAAAAAAAGACATTGAGGCTATGGCGAGCATTTCACCAACCTAGACTCGATGGTGCTTTCTCTTTTGACTGTTGTGAATAAGACACTGAATTTAAGCAAGCCAGCCCTGCTGTTCCAAGTACATTACTGGGGCCCTAATCTGGACACTTGGTGAGAAACTCTGCGAGAAATCTGGCAGCCGTGATTGGCTAATGCCGCACTTGACCTTGGCTCCGGCCAATCAAAGCCGCCAGATTTCTCGCAGACTTTTTCGTCAAGTGTCCAGATTAGGGCCCCTGGAGAGGTGTTTGTGTGGCAGTGATCTGTGATATTGATTTTGGCATGAGGTAAAAAGTATATCAAATGTTCTACTCTTTCAGGTCCACCTCTATGTTGTGGAAAGTGATGTGAAAGGATCCAAGTGATATTCTTGTGTAATATCGGATCTCTACTAAGCTGGTCATATTTCGTTACGTATTTACTGCAAAGCGCATTTTCTCTTTGCTTAAAGTGAAAAAAATAATAAAAAAGTGGACTGTGCAATTATTCGACAATGCCTACACATTTTTGGCTTTGCAACCGATTTATTCAGTTAGTATTGATATATTTGTGTGTGCACCTGGACAATTCGGAACATCCGCTATAGGGGACCAGCTCTGTAATGTCAAAGTTTCCTCTCAGCCTCCAAAGTGTATAGTGCGGAGTATGAATTCATGGAAATTTTTACTTGGGAGCCTTTGGGACATCGCTCAAAGCAGTTGTTGCTGTGCAATGTAAGACCTCATTATTAGCCTGATATTGCAGGCAAGTCAATTTGAAATGATTAAGTATTAAGAGTCAATGAGTGAGTTACAATTCAACATCAATTTCATTATCAATGTGACACACACACGTGTATGCAGGGGATCGTCACATGAGAGTATAATTTCATAGCTGTAAGGAAACGCTGGAGCCATGTTAATTTTTCCCAATGAAATAGAGGGTGTGTGCACCTCTATGAAAATATAATGTTGGTTGAACTGCATGCAAAGTGAAGCCATCAAACATTTAACTTTTGAGTAAGACGGTCTATGGCACTTGTGCCATCCACCCAGATGTATTCAGGAAAAGAGAAACACAACACTCGGCTAAAACCAGGAGTTTTATTTATCATAATCATGTCAGCGTGTCCTCAGTTCTAATGTATTCCCCGACATCGGCTTGATGGAAGACGACAATGGTCATGGGGTCGGCTCGCCGGCAGTCTTGTGTCGACTTGGCAGCCACACCGAAACCCTGAGCGATTGGCAAGAAATTATGTGTGAACCAAAACACTGGCAGTAGTTCGGTTCCACATGCATTTCAAGCTGCTCTTTGTGTGTTTGTTCCAAAAGTACAGGCTGCAGAAGCTAAAAGAAATCTTTAAAACCAAAAACTACAATATTTTGAAACAGATGGGGAAAATGTGTGAAATAATTGACGCCTTCAGCACAAGTGATTACAGGCACGGTCCTTCTAGATCTCTGGACTGGAAACTTTCCATCGCACTACGAGAGACCCTTCCTAGGGGCAAATTGCTACAAGAGGCATGCTCTCAATAACAGCTTCAGCATTACAGAAAACGGCATCAATAGCCAGCACCTTGATCAGTGTCGCCAAAAACACGTCCAACGCTGACAATAAGCATGAGACGCCACATGAAGTAAGCAATGTTGAACAATCCATTCAAAGAGACACCAAAAGTGAGAAAGGAGTACTGGTGTCATTTATGGCATTAACCTGTAACTATTTATATTGCCACGCGCGTCCGTGGCCGAACGGTTATTGTGCTTGGCTCCCACGCAAAGGGCCACGGCTCGATTCCTGGGAGCAGAAGTACCTTTGTGTTATTTCTGTAAATGTTGCATTCTGGTAAATTCGAGAACACTTGCTTGTTCAAGTCCGAATGTTCTACGCACCAAACCTTCTACACCGATTGTTCCAGAAGCCCACACATGTACATATGTACACACGTGGGCTTTTGAGCAATTGGCGTAGAGCCCTTAGTTTTCACGAGTTCTGTTTTCATGTATAGGCATGTGGTCTATCGGCAATTTTGTCACGGATATTGTCGCTTATACCATCGGCACAAAACAAATTGCCAAAACTCGTTAACTTAATAAAAAAATAAACACCGG
Organism: Ixodes ricinus; assembly: GCA_037355805.1. Classification (NCBI taxonomy): domain Eukaryota; kingdom Metazoa; phylum Arthropoda; class Arachnida; order Ixodida; family Ixodidae; genus Ixodes; species Ixodes ricinus. The sequence continues at coordinate 11,929 of JAZHYW010000608.1, read as the reverse complement.
AGAACATACATTGATTTTTCTTGTCAATAAACACCGGATAAATCTGCAGGCTACCTATGTTCTAACAGCAAAGCCCCACAGCAAAAATTTGTCTCTTGGTGCTCTCTACATTATAAAAGATTTACAGTATGAAACTGAAGCTTACCTCCAGAGTGTCTCCACAAAAGGGGCTAACACGTTTGAATATCATAAATATTTTCTCGCTACGGAAATCATAGCTTCTACATGCTGGGTGGCCAATGGGCATTGTGAAGAGAGAATTAATACAAAATTTGCCCCTTTCCCGCAATGCTGTGGCAAAGCCTGCAGTAAAGCCCGCTTTACCACGACCTACATTAACACAACTGGTTTCCTTGCAACCGCCATCGCTGCTGCACGGCCCGTCGTAAGCGGTCATCTTGGAGTCAGACGGAAGTTCCTGGACCAGCCTTAACACGGAATGTGTTGCGTGTTGCTTTGGGGTGGCGTTGCTAAGATCATGGCTTCTGAGATTGCTAGCCTGGATGCCATGCACAGATGAACTTGGTTCGCATCTTGTGCCACGACGGTGCAAACATCATAGTGTGTAGCGTGTCTGAAGGAAAACCCCACCAAAGCTGCCACTGCTCCAGCGGGGAGTGGAATGCAAAGTTTGCACCTCTCGCAGCCACACGCCCGAGCCTGGACCTTGCTACTTCTCGTCTCCCCACATCCTCCGTAGCACATGCTTGTTCTCTCCCCCTCGCCTCCTGCACACACTCCCACCATATGTGCAAGCATGCTTGCTCAACCTGTCCTAGGTAAAACAAAATAAAGGCCATAGTGCCCAAAGTACTGGATATTCTGTTACCTTCCAGAGAACAGCAAGAGGCACAGATTGGACCGAAATGCTGCGCAAGCGTTCGGCTTGGACTGCGGTCAAATTGGTAAGGACACGAGTGCTATGTTGGCTCGGGAAAAGTCACCTCATCAAAAAGCAGTCTGAAGGTCTCTTTTTCGAAGGATGGCTCTCGTAAGAAGAACTACAGTTAGGGGCAGAAGTTGCACAAAAACCTGGACGAGGGATTCCAGAAAGCTGAGGATCTCAATTCAGCAGAAAAACAAAACGTTGAATGAACTTTGGTTTGACATCACATCTAGTTTGTTAGTTTAATGAGCGTAGCGTGACCATAAAGTAAATTGTTGAGGGAAAAGAATTCTGGACAAACGATCTACGAAAAGCGAGTGTTTCCGAAGAAGCTTCACTAGTCCGAGAAAGCAGAGGCATAGCTCACCAAAGGGATGTCACTCATGGAGTAGACGACGACACCATTGTACTGGTTTGTATTTTCCGTGATTCGAGCCAAGCCAGACTTGAGGACGTGGTGGCCGTAGAGAAACTGCTGCTCTGCACTTGGCTTCACCCACACCTTTTGCTGCAAAGACAAGTTTTGTTCGGTACGGTTGAGAGAAACCCAAGTCGATCACATTCTCGAGCAAACAAAGCCAGCAGAAGCAGATCCTAACCTTTGCGTAGGGGGCGAGGTAGTCCAGTGCTGTGACGTGCAGGTGAAACTTGCCGCTCTTGGTGAACTTGCCGAAGCAAGTGCCCATGCTTATCAGGTTCTCCCGAGAAACGTTATTGGCGATTTTCATCATAGTTTCGCTGAAATGATTGAAGAAGCAAACATAACATGAAGACCGTACTCTTAATTCGCAGCCTGTTGCCACCAGAAGATACCAACCTGACATAGTAGACTCGATCCCGATGAAGTCGAAAGCAGTACATTCCATCTGGTCGATCAATCAGCAATTTGATGTTCTCTCCAATACTGTAAAGAATAAAATAATTACATGTGCGCAAAACACTCTGTCTAGACATGCTCGTGAAAGCGCAGAAGTTCGGTAGGATGGCACATGGAATCATTCAACGAAAGTAATACTCACTATTTAGAGATTTTATCGAAGAACGCCCGGGTTTCTTCGTCTGTAAGAGGACGCATCTTGGGAGGTTAGCTTTAACAGGCCAGGTCCTGCGGTCCAACACGCAGTCCGTGTCCGTGGTCCTGTCCTGCCTGTCCCGCAGTCGTACACACGTGCGTACATACGCCGCTTTCGTCCGAGTTATTAAATTGATGATGATGATTGCATCGCTGGCTGCACTCATTGCGCCATCTATTGTGGATTCGTGCCCCTATTCGCTTTTGCGTCCATTTTCGACGCACGTTTCGTTTGCGATTGTTCTGCGCGCGAACAGTGTTTTTCCTTGCTGTGCGGTATAACTTATTTGAAAGTTTAGGCAATGTCTCTTCCTCCAGTCAACCCTTCGAGCTTGCTGCCACTAGGTAAAACAAGTTTCCTCTAAAGCTCTCCGTATCATAAATTGTTTGCCGTTCGTTCAAAATCCACCTTCGTCGAGGATTTTCGACGATAGTTTGACAAGCATACACGAAATTGCTTGTAGCGTTTTGGCTCAAACTTCGCGTGTGGAAAGTTCCACGTGTCATCGGCCTTTTATGTGTTCCAGAACTGATCGACAAGTGTATCGGGTCGAAGATTCACATTATAATGAAGAGCGACAAGGAAATCGTCGGAACTCTCTTGGGATTCGACGACTTCGTCAGTATCCTTTGGTTCGAGCCGGCCTTTCCGAATTCCTTTGCGAGTTTTTGCCCATCTGCAGTCGTTCTTAACTGAATCACAGATATGGTACTCGAAGATGTGACAGAATAGTAAGTATCATTGATGGATTAGCAATGGATGACTGTTGCTATACACGATTTGCACTTTTAAATGGAGCCTGTGTTTATGGGCAGGGTTTGTGATTCGAATGAATGACGGTAGATTAAGGTGGCATAGATAAGTGCGTAAGTACGAAATTGAGGGTGATTAATTGTGGCGTGCCTCTATAATCTAGGGAGCACCAGGTCACTTAAAACTGCATAATTGCTGTACTCATAGATTCACTCACATATCTATACTTCGTTTCAGCATAACATGGCAAACGGCAAAAGCTACAGCCCCATGGCACATGACAACATAGTGTCAGGGTGCACTTTCCATGTGAAGAGCTATCACATGCTTTGCTCCATCACTGGTTGGTTCGCAGGGTCGTACCATTTGCCCTTTCCCAGGCTACACTGTGATGACAGCTGCGACTCGAATCCTTTGATCTCGTCGAAGGTATACGTGCAGACTTAATTTTTTACAAAGCTGAAGATCCAAGGCTAGCAAACAAAACGAAAGGGGAACCAAGAGAAAGGGACACGCTTTTGCAAACCCTTCACTTGGAAGGGAGGGCCAAACTCTTGGGGAAGAGGACGTGAAGAGGGAGAGGAAGCAGTAAACAAAGGTGAAAGGCAGAAAATGTATGTCGTCATGATCTCTGTCTCTTTTGATGGTATGACATATTCAGCACACTTTTAGAAAAATTATTTTTGGTTCATCACTAATTTTTTCCTCTCTCTCTACTGAGAGGTATTTTTTTATTAATTTTCAAACCCGAGTTGAGCCACATTAAATTTGGTGAAGTACCTCAGGGGCACTGTTATGTTGGTCTACAAACTTACTGGATACCCATAGAAGATGGAGCTTATCAGCAACCACTCTCATGTTCAGCAGCAGTCAGACAGCCCTCAAGTGGCCGTTGCCAGTTGCCTCAACAAATTTTATGGATGCCACAGGTACAGCTAGTACGCTAGGTTCACTGGAGAAAGCTGTGCTTTCTCACGTTCAAGAACAGTCTGACTGGCAATTTACAGTGCCCTGAAAAATTTTGCTAAGCAAGAGTCCCTGCTCAAGACTGAAGCTGATTCAAACTACATGGCTACAAAACCGCAGTGGCAAGTTAGGCGAGAAAAACATTTACATGGACCAAGGTCGTATTCCTCTGCCGTCCTTGCCAATCACGGTGCCTATTAGGTTATGTGATGGGTTTTATTATAACATCCCACGCTATGGGGGCAAGTGTGATCCCATCTTTGGAAGGTGTGGAGCCCCTCTCCCCATTTACCACTAGCTATTGTCCTCATTGCTCTCTGTCACAGGTTCGGTAAAAAAAGATATCTTATGCAAACAAATTTATAATTTTTGACAGGACCGCTGACCGGACGATAGGTCCACGCCCTGGTGGGTGGACTCACTGTGAGGGGCGAGGAACGAGACGGAGACGTTGCGTTTAAATAAAGAATGATTTACTTGACTCACGCTCAAAACAGCAACGCATAAAAATAAACAAACACAAATCAACTCCTGCCCTTCAAGCGCGCGGCGCTTTTACACATAATGAAATTCAAGTAAAAAAAAACTCACACAGCTTTCCTTAGCGCGCAGGCGCTACTCACACATAGGAAAAAATAACCGGCACAGCAACGGTTTACAGGCGTTGTCTAAACTAGACACTAAACACGAACAAATTTCAGAAAAAAAGTATAACAGAATAATAGATCTAAATGTTATACAATTCTAAGAGGGTGAGTGATGCGAACCTGGGTCCGGAGAGTGGTGTGGGTGACGCGGGCCCGTTGCGACGCTGGTCGAGACGGGGAAGTCTGTGTGCGCTTGGATGCTCCGTGCGATGCTCCTCGGCACCACACTCATCCACGAGCACACACACTTGGGGGCCTGCAGAGCCGCTCCGAGCTCTTCCCGCGTTTTGCCTTCCGCCGCACCCGCTGTCGCTCCCAACTTTCGCGTCGCGTCCACCTACCGGTCCAGTCCAGCAACTTCGACTCGGCTCGAAAACAAGCCGAGATTCTCACTTTCCAATTTCTTTTCTTGTCAAAACAACAACAACAGAAAAAGGAAGAAATTGCTTGAGATGGGGACAGAACATTCCGCCGCACCCTCCTCGAGAGGGGACCTCTCCCTTGGTTTCCAATTAGCGGGGGCAGCGAAACGGCACCAGCCGATGGTCCCAGCTCTCCCGCTCAGCCCGCAGGGCAAGGGGCGACCGACAATCGGACGCGTTCCCTCATGAAAACTCAAAAAAAAGAGAAAAATAGTCGAATTCTGTGAAACTCTTGTTGCTTAACCCTTTCGCTGCCGGGTTTTCTTTCCTACTGCTCCTCACCCCTGCCGGGTTTTTTTTTTGCAGGATGTTTCAGTGAAAATTTTATGCTAGTAATGCACTACGATGCTCTGCAGGACATGTAAACATATTTATTCAGGATTATATTATCCAAATTAAAAGTCATACTGATTACTAATAATGAACAATTAACAACATAATTAGGTGCTAATTAGGATGTCCAACTGTTTAGAAAACTCTTCTAGTGTGAAACTCTTCAAACCAAGGCACCACACAAAGCGGCACCTGGCAGCTAGAACACACATAGCGGGATTCCCTTCGCAGCTTTGGTCGAATCTGTATGTGATCACAGACGTGGCAGACTCATGTTGGGTTCTGTTTCACTCCAGTCGGTGGTATTTGAGACAGAAAGTGGTACGCTGTCAGCCGCTTAGGATCTTCACCCTTCGATGGGCGTCCTCCCTTTGGCTTTGAGTTTTCCTCGTGGTACTTTCCATTAGCTGGCGGACTAGTTCAAGCCGAAAGTCTGCCATGCTCCTTTTTTAGTGGACGCTGTCATTTGCAGTATATTGCTGTTCAGCGCAGTGATGTTCGAGAGGCGAAAGAAGTACTTTTTGTACCACTTCAAGGATTTTCTTGTGACTGTACTGGTCACAATCGCAACCATGTCTACTTTGTCCGCATCTCCCATGCACAAGCTGTACTCGGTGACGTACAGGGGTACTTTTGTTCTCATCCGTCTTCCTGTCCACCTTCGCGGACTTTACCATGCCATCCTTATGCTTCGTTGTGAGCATGTGCACTTCACGTTTGTCTTTCCAGCCGATGAAGAGAAGCTGGTCCTTGCACATCGTACTGGTTTCCCCTTGGTGCAGTTTTTTGTCTTTGTGTGGGACACTCTTCCTGTTCTTCTGCACTGTACTGCAGGCATTGGTCTTTTGTCGAGAAGGTAGGTGAACAGGGTTGGACTGGTGTACCAATTATCAACCCAGAGGACATGCCCCTTGTCCAGGTACTTGTCCAGCAAAGTGAGAACAACTGATGCTCCATATCCCATCTCGGAGTCTTTGATTTCAGTTGAGGGTCTGGTGTACATCACAATGTCCAGCACCAATCCTGTCTTTACGTCACAGAGTATGAAAGATTTCAGGCCGAACCTGCTTCGTGGACGGATATATTGTTTGAACGCAATCGCCCTTTGAAGAGCAGCAGATTCTCAGTGCAAAGATCCGGAAAGCGAGTTGGCCTCATAAAAGTTTTTCCAAAGCGTCAAGAGGACTGAGCGCACCTTGTGCAGCATGTCGCCATGAATCTGATCTCCATTATCGGAGAAATTAAGAAACCTCAATATGAAAAGGAAGTGGTTCCGACTCATCGACTTCGAAAATGCAGGTGTGCTCAAGAGAGGATCCATGGACCAAAACTCAGCAATGGTGCCCTTTTTTTCATGTGCCATGAGCATTACTACAGCAAGAAATATGTATAACTCACATGGAGTCGGATCTTTCCACTGGTGTATACGGGATCCAGCCACCAACGTCAGCGTGGCAAGTACTTGGCACTGGAAAACGTTCGTTTGGTCCACAATTGTGTCCACAATGTCCGGTGTAAACTTTCAAACACCTCAAGCTCACTGGATGCCGCTGTGATGCCATTGCAGATCCCTGAAGATGATAGGTCAAAATTGTGCTCTTGAGGGTTGAATTCTTTCTTCTTCCAGCAGAAATTCCGCACGTCAAGTTTTCTCTTCTTCCTCTGATTATTCGGCGGCAGGGTCTCTTCCTCTCTGTCGTCTCTGGACAAGTCACTTAACTGAGCTGCATCATCGTTATCCCTTTCATCCGAGTCTGAATTCATCAACAGTTCCTGAATTTCCTCGTCCGTCAAAGCGCGGACGCACGTGGCACGCTGACTCGCCATGCCTGCGCTGCTGAGACGACGACGAAGCAACGCGGGTGTAGAAACATGTGCTCCATCTGTTGTCTAAAATTTAACCTACAAGTTGCATCTGTTTAGGTGACCCCTCCATAGATGGTGCGACATGCCCGAAATATTTTTTCGCACGAGTTGCCTCGGGAGTGGCAGAGAGCGAGTTTAAAAGGCAACGCGAGTATACACAAGAGCAGCAGGAGGTGTGCATAAGTGGTGTCCCGGGTTATCTTGGGAGTGGCAGTGAAAGGGTTAATGAATCCACCACAGAATTGTGGTATACTTGCTGTAGAATACCGTGTGTCCGACCATTTCATGCCAAGCGCCCATTCCCAAATTTGTAAGATCTGAGAAAATATGCGCGGTACATTTATACATAAAATTGATGACTGGACAAGCACCCATCCCCAATTTTTATTGGGCGCTTGCTCGGTATTTTACGGTAGTAATGTTCCTTTTTATTTCCAGTGAGAGCACTCCTGAAGGGAGAAGAATCACCAAGCTTGATCAGATTCTCCTGAATGGAAACAACATAACAATGGTTTGTATTGTAGTTTAATCCGGGTCTACCCTAAGCTGCTTAATTTTCCGGCATGTTTAGAAGACTCTGCCACTATATGTTAACCAAAAGGTTTTGTTTCATTTCAGATGGTCCCTGGAGGTGATATGCCTGATGCATAACTAAATTTTCTGTCCAGTGTTTGTTTTCAATTGAATAAATGGAGGTGTGCCATTGATAGAGCTTTGTGCTAACAAAGGTATACTCTGTTTCACCCTACGTCCAGGCGCAGCTGATGCTATGAGCTATCCTAGCCAATCCCGCTGTGGGGAGGTAGCCTGTGATACGCTTTCCGCACGTCGCTCTGCCCCCTCTCCAAAGTCCTGTGACACTCGCACAACCTTGGGATTGGCTCCAATGGCTTGCAGCATCCTCTGCGCTTGGAGATAACGTGAAACGGACTATAGAAAAGTGCTATGTGCTAAATCTTAGATTTTCCCATAGCCACATATCCTACATGCATCATGCATGGGTTTTCAACTTGTCGAGGAACACCAGTGCCTTTGTCAGAGTTGTAAACAAGTGGTTCACTAGCTCATAAAGTGAAGAGTGAAGTCCCTTTTATGTCGGTTTTGGGCAAACAGATCATCCACAATGGACACAACAACAGTGTTTGAGGCAGCTCAAAAGTGAGTCCTTGAATTTACATACTTGTGTCTACATATAAGGTAGACAAGTCCTGAGCCCCTTTCTCTCCTGCAGGCCGGCCTCTAAAGGGACCATGATTTTTCAACTTTATTGTTATATACTTTATTCAGTAAATCCCGAATGTCCACAGGACCCATAACAGGAATCTGTCTTCATTTTAATGCATTGGCCTTTACACCAAAAAATTTGAAAGACCGAGAGTTGGTCTTTCTCCTTGTCACAACAGGAAAATGAGCAGTTGCAAGAGTAGTGGCATAACATTGCTCCAGAACCAGAAGTAATATTGACTTTGTAAGAGGAGCCACAAGGTTGTTTTCCAAATTGTACTAGATAGCGACCCAATTAAATTTTGATTGTGCGTACAACCCAGAATAGAAGTCTGTTTTCGTTCTGTGGTCATTTGTGTCGTAGCACTTTGTGCCAGGAGCACCTTGGTACCCGCTCTTCTGGCTCATTACCAGAAGCTTATGTTGCCTATGTTCATCACAGGCACATGCTGTTAGGTTCCGGAGGGAGGGAAGAGAATGCAAGGACGTCGAGCCAGGGTAGGGTTTAGATGGTATAATTAAAAAGATGAGGGGATGAATGGTAGCTCTTGGATCAACCAGACCGAGCGTTCCTCTGGTAGCGCTCTCCACTTTTTATACCTGGTCCATTGATGCACATCACAGCTTGTGCAGCCTTCACTCCCGTTGATTGCTAGAGCGAGAGGTGGTGACGACAGCAATTTGGCTGCAGCCAGTTGTCTTGTGAGCATGAGTAAGGTGCCTGTAAAGCTTGTGATGTCTAGCAGCGCACGTCAGTGTTTCCACTCTTGAACAACTTCTGCGCCGGCAAGGTGGTCTGTCGAACAGTGCCAGCTTGCAACTGGCCGGTCGAGAGACCTCCAGAGCGATGCCGAGAGGCAGCAGGCCGCAACAGACAGACACAGACCAAGACAGCGGAGCGAGCGAAGACGGACTCCCGCAAGCTTAAGGTCACCTTGTGTGTCTATTCTGTTTTGCAAAGTTGCATAGGGACTATACTAAGGCATGCATATAAACAAAGCAAAAAAATGGGGTGTATTGGGGTAGCGTCCTGTTCTTTCTATATGTCATCTGCAGTAGCAGAAAGGCAAGAAACGTAGCTCTGCTCGATGCACTGTGATGCGTTCAGATCCAGATAAAACAAATCTTATTTGATCCCCATACAATTTCTTTGTAGTTGATACTTCGTCTAAGTTTTATGTCGTTACTTGCATTTAGAAAATATAAAGTGGTAGCGTGTTAGTTTAAATACGACTCAACCTTTTCTGTATTCAACTGTAAAGTTGTATTGCTGTAGAGCTAACCTCCACGTCAGCAACCTCCCACTTTTCAATGACATCTGCTGAAGCCAAGTTAAGGAGCAGTGATCTGTTTAGAATATAAATCTAGTCCCACCTAAATAACAAGTAAGTTTTTGAGCCGCCCATACTTAACATGCGCATTCCTTCTCGGAGGCACTTGTAGGCCTGCTCATGACAACACAGTTTCTGGCTGGCATATAAAATTGGATGCTCACTGCCGTTCTCATCCCTTTGGCACATCACCATACCAATACCTCGGTTGCTGGCGTCGCATTGAACAATGAAGGGTTTTGTGTAATCTGGTGCTCTTAACACTGGTTTAGTTGTCAATGGTTCTTTAAGGCCATTAAATGACTGCTCCATTTGATTTGTCCAAACAATCCCCATTGGTTCTGTCTTTCTGAGCGCATCTCTGAGCGGACTTGCCATTTGTGAGTAATTTCTGATGAATCTTTGATGGTATCCAGTTAACCCGAGGAACATTCTTATACAGTAAACTTTCGTTAATTCGACCTCGACGGGACCTTGAAATTTGGTCGAAGGATCTGAATGATCAATTAAAGGACAGGAAAACGGTTAAAATTAAACTTCCTTTTATTGTTCAAAGTACTCGCGGATGGCCTGCTGCCGTCTGCACTTAAAACGCGTGTCGAAAAGCATGCTCCGGGGAGCAACGTAACTAAACGTCACGTCCCCAAAAACCGCGCACTACAAAAAAAAAAAAAAAAGTTCTACGAGTTGATTTGGTTGTTCAGCCAGACCCTCGACGACAGAGAAAAATGACAACAAAAAAAAAGGAAAAGAGAACCAGGGCTTTCGGGCGCGCAAGATGGACCGCGCACGATGCTACAGAAAAGCACTTTGAGAGCGCGCGCTGAGAAAGCTTTACGAGCAGACTTTGCAGCGGCCGAAAGGCTCGGCCAGACCGTCGGCAACAGAAAAAAGCAAAGAAAAAGAGAATTTGCGTTTTTTGGCGTGCAAGATGGACCGCACAAGATGCTACAGGCGTTTTGAGAGCGCGCGCACTGCCTCCGCGCCCGACCACGTGCTATGTTCTCCGCGCTACTCCACGCCAGATTGGTTGCGCTGGCTCGTGTCATTCGCTACGGTTCATCTCGTCGGCGTAGAGGAGCAGGCGCATATTTGCGCACGCTCGGCTTTGCAGCAAAGGGCCCGTGTTTCGCCCCACGTTGGTGGTTTTTCTGCTGTGGTGCCGTGCAATATGAGCCCGCGCGCATTCGCTCGGGACGAATTATCGGATGCGGAGTTGTCCCGAGTTCAAACTATCGAACTTTTCTTCCCATAGAAATGTATGGGCGCTCGCTGGGACTTTTGAACACGATCGAATTAAACGAAAAGTCGAATTAACCGAGGTCGAACTAACGAAAGTTTACTTATCCGACTGTGTCTTGGATCGAGGAAATTCTTTCACGGCCAACATTTTTATTTCTATGGGTCGGTGAAGTCCCTGATTGACAATGTGTCCCAAGTAGGTCACAATTCCGCCCTCCCGAACTTACATTTCTTTGCCTTAACGGTAAGACCGGCATTGCAAATGTGCTCCAAGACAGTATGCAAGTGGACCAAATGTTCTTCCCATGATTCCGAGAAAATGGCGATATCTAAGTAAGGCAAAGCAAACTCTTCCGTGCCCCTTAGAACCACAACCATTAACCTTGAAAAACAAAACGGTGAGTTTTTCAGTCCAAAGCTCGGAATGAGGGAATGAAATGTCCCAATGGGAGAAATAAATGCCACATATCTACTGGCACACATAGTCATTGGAACCTGCCAATAGCTTCTCGCTAAGTCTATGGTTGAAATATACTTGGCTGAACTGACCCTTCCAATGCGGTTTTCGGTATTTGGGATCTAATAAGTTTGATCTCTTGTGATGAGGTTCTATCTGCGGTAATCAACGCACAGTCTGGGATCTTTCCCTGGTACCTCTACCAAGATCATGGGTGACATATAATCACTTTTGCAGGGCTCAGTGACTCCAAAATCTAGCATCGTCTGGATCTCACCTCTAAGGATCTCTTTCTGACGCGGTGACACACTGTATGGCCTGGAACGAACCGGCACATCTAATGTTAATTCTATATTGTGAGTTACGAGTGTAGTGTGAGCCGGCCGGTTTATGAATAAATCGTAAAATTATCCCAAGAGCCCCGGGGCCCGCAGCGACACCCCCGGAGCGCTGCACCCAGGGCAATTCCCCCCCCCCCCGCGTGACGACACTGCTTAGATCAGCCACTTGGCTTGCGTCTAGTTCTGACAGTTTCACTGAAACCTCAATTACTTCATCTGGAGTAAGTGCTTGAGAGGGTACTTCAAGCTTTGGAATTTCTTGTAAGTGTATTTCCTTTACTTCCCCAAGAGTGAAGTTGATCATACTCTCCCTCATAATATAGGGTTTCAGCAAATTGCAATGATACTTGATATTAATTTTCTTTCCTTGTCTCGAAATGACAGAATT